>BLKR01002877.1:0-172691 GCA_011170035.1 Teleogryllus occipitalis
GGAAACGGGACAAGAGTAATATTTTTTACTGTTCCTTATCATATAGGTGGAGAAAATTAAAAGAAAAAAAACTGGATCGGTTTTTGAGAAACAAAATTTTTGTAAATTTCAAGCGCAAATGACGCAGAAACTACTAATTTCCCCCTCCCCAGAAAGACAAGAACTTGTTTTAAGAGCTAAGTTTTGTACAGTTCTGGCAACATAAATTAACTGGAGCCGTATGCGGCTAAGTTCAGCCTTTGCCCGGCTTGGGCAGCTCTTGTGATGAAACGTTGCAGGCGGAGCTTCACAAACAGCTGCAGCCAATCTCAAAGGAAAAAGTGGCCTAGCAAAATTACATCGTAGAAAATGGTGGACGTCGCTAGTTCACATCAGGACATATTTCCAAATAAAAATACATGGGTTAAAACATTTTTATGAACATGAAAGTAATACATCGGAAAATATATTTAACCTGGGTTAACACAAGTCTTTTTGAAGTAATTACATTGATACGAGATAAAAATAATTCTCATATTAGAGCATTGAATTTCTCATACATATTTACTTTCTAAATTTTTGTTCATAATAATCCAAGGCCTTTATCAAATATCCAGTTTACTATAGATTTTATCGATAAGAAATCAATTATAACTGCAAGTTTACAATTTTCCACATACCCCCAGGATTGAGAGTATTGGCGCAGAAGGCACAGGGGGCGGGGGCAGTCGCATTGCGTCTTAGTGCAAGCCATTCGATCGCCCACCAGAAATATGTCAATAAAAAACATTATCAAACCTTGCGACATAAAATGTTCAGGACATGCAACAGAATTATTGGATTTGGAAAAGTTTAATAACATTGTTCACTTAATCCAGATTTACTTGCGAAAATCAATTGAATGTCATCTCCTCTTTTAATGCAAAAAAAATTAAGTATATGAACGATCGTTTCAAAACCAAGACGAAGAAATGAAGTGTGCGAAGGCGACTCCAGGATCAGAAAAATGTTTGGGAGTGAGAAGTTGTGACAAAGTAATAGTGTTAAAATATGAGGGTTTACGAAATTGAACATTCTGCTGCAATTTAAGTGGGTATTTAGTAATATTTTTGCATCTCTTGTCAAAATCGTTATTTTTCAATATTCACGTCATTCACAATTCACGACCCCCCCGGACCGTATAATTTACGTTTCGGAATTGTTTATAAAATTGTTAATAGTTTCAATATTATTAGTTCTCAGTTTTCGGTTCTGGGACATCAGGGAATTTTCCCACTTCAGAATTGCAAAAATTGGACATTGTTTAGGGTTGCGACAGGCAATTTTGTATCTTTTCCCTCACAAAATTTGGCCGGCAAAATTCTATCTTCCCAACCGCGCCGACAAACTTGAACACCCCGCGGCTAGGGGGAGGGACGCGTTGACTAATCGCTAGCAGGTAGAACCACAGTTGTTTCTAATTGGTGCAACATACCAAGGGGTAGAAAGGACGCAGTCTCAGGGGGAGAGGGCTAGTTCGTTGGCGTACGAGGCGGAAATAACGTCATATTTCCCTGCCGAAGGAGAGATTTTGCCTGTGCGTACGTCACGACGAAAAAATATTTCTGAGCGGAGTTTTCTGTCCAGAATTACTGTCAATAGATCAGTAAATATTTAGCATTTTAGTAACAATTGTTCTAACTTTTAGCAATTGATTTGTAACTCCTGTCAAACTGCTATTTTGAGACGTTCATTTCAGGCACAATTTGCGGACCCTTCCCGGCCGTTCTAACACAATTTCGAATTTGTTTATAAAATTGTATATTGTTGTAAAATTGTTAATTGGCGATTTCCGGCTCTGAGACATCGGGAGACTCTCCTCCTTTTCATTCGCAAAAGTTGCAATTTGTATATAAATTTGCACATGTTGAATAATTTTTATTGTCTCATCTGAATGGCAATTAAAAGGGATACAAAATTCCGGAATCCGATTAGTGCTATCGTATTTCGTTCTCGAGATATATGTAATTGTTTATAAGAAATTAACATTTTTTTGCACTTAACACAAGCTTACTGAAAAAATAGTTCTCCAATGCCGCACTGTAGCAACGCTTAAAAAGCATTTAGCTTATAAACAAATTCTGTTGCCAATTTAATGACGCTAAATCCGTCATTTTCTGGCGATTATGAACATAACTTATTTATATTTTCTTTTCAATCCTGCAATTTGCAAGTCGATATAATTATCAAATAGGGAGGAAATTGATTATAAACAAATTATGTTTCAAGGTGCATTACGTGGAAAGAATAGTTTCTGCTTTTCTATTATCTATCTATCTATCTATCTATCTATCTATCTATCTATCTATCTATCTATCTATCTATCTTTTTTCTACGTGGGAAGGTGAAAATCTTCAAAAGATGTTACAGAGCCCGTACTCTGTACCATGTGGGACTCTTACCACACTAAAAACACCACCCTTTTTCCGACCCCTTTCGCCTCCGCGGGACTACCGTCAGGTATTACATCACGGAGGGGGTCCTCTGCGTAATTTACACCGTGTCATATGTGTGAAACTGTAATTTCTGTTTCAAAATGTATACTATGTAACCTTCTATTAATTGCCATTTTTGCTTTGTTTCAAGCATATGATCTACTATATTTGTCTTATGGACAACCGTTCCTAATCTTTGGTTTAGTATGTGTCTTTCTCGTTCCCATGCAACGCAGTCGAAAAGAGTATGGTTTGCATCGTCGTTTTCGCACTCGCAATGGGCGCAGTTTGCGCTTTCTACAATGGCAAAGCGTTTGAGGTATGCGCTGAAGTTGCCATGACCGGTAAGAGCCTGTGAAAGGAAATAATTTACTTCGCCGTGCTTTCTTTCTAGCCACGGCTTAATATTTGGAATGAGGCAATGCGTCCATCTTCCTACGGGGTCAGCGTCCCATTGCCTCTGCCATCTTTGTACTAGTCTTTCCCTTGCGTCTGTCTTTAGCTTAGTCTTTTTGGATGGTCGTTGGTCGTCATTTAGATCCAAGTTTTTCATTTCATTGAATACCTCCTGTCTCTCCCGCGCCAGGAGATCTATTGGGGGGATGCTCGCCAGGACAAGCACCGCGCTTTCGGATACTGTCCTATATGCCGATGTAATGCGGAGAGCACACGTTCTTTGACATGAGAGCATTTTCTGTCGCAGGGACTTATTTGCCAGAGCATCTGCCCAGACCGGAGCCGCGTAGAGTAATTGCGACTGTGCGACGCTCGCCAGTAGCCTTCTTTTCCTTTCCTTCGGTCCACTGACGTTTGGCATGAGGCGCGAGAGGCTTGCCACAGTGCCGGCTGCTCTCTCCGCTCTCTTGATCACGTGTTGGTTAAATTTGAGCTTTCGGTCTAGTTCGACTCCCAGGTAGGTGATCGATTGCTTCCATTTGATCATTTGGCCACACAGTGTGATTACTGGGGTTTCAAACGATCGTCGCTCGGTTACTAGAAGTGCTTCCGTCTTTTCGGTGGCCATTTTGAGGCATTTACTGTCCAGCCATCTCTTCACTCGTTCTAGTCCGTCATTGACAATCACTTGGAGTTCGTTCGTTGTGTCCGCCGAGCTCACCATCATCACGTCGTCCGCGTACCCTATCAACGTCGTGTTGACAGGTAAGTTTAACCGCAAGAGATCATCATAGAAGATGTTCCAGAGTGCTGGTCCTAACTTCGATCCTTGTGGGGCGCCGCAGGTCATGTCGTGAGCAATCTGAAAGCTGCCGCCTTCGTAGATTATACTCCTTCCCTCAAAATAGTTCACAATCAGGTTTGTCAAATATTGTGGCACTTTCTTCAACATGAGTGCATTAATTATGTCTTCCCATCTTGCTGAGTTAAATGCGTTCCGGATATCGACTGCGACTAGGGCACAAAACCCTTTTTTGCCATTTAATCCATCCTTCATTTTTCTCGCTATTTCCACAACCTCTTGGACTGCGTCGGTTGTCGACCTACCCTTGCGGAAGCCATATTGCCTTTCCGAAAGAAGGTTGTACTGTGCCATATGTTGGTTCAGCCTCTCTAGTATTAGACCTTCCAGCACCTTTCCCATTGTATCCATTAGACATATGGGTCTAAATGTGGATATCTCATTTAATGGCTTGTCACCCTTTCTGAGCAGTACTAACTTTTGCCTCTTCCAGTCAGAGAAAAAGGTTCCGTTTATGAGGCTCTCGTTATATATTTCGAGTAAATAACCAGGGAATTCCTGTATTATCATCTTCAGCACCTCATTTGGGATTCCGTCTAGACCTGGCGATTTGTTCTCTTTCAGCTGGCAACCAACCTTAGTTATTTCCTCCGTCGTGAACAGTGGTGGTTGCTCCATTGGGTGAGGAATTTTCCCTTCCCATCGTGGATGTGTGGGGAAGAGGCCATTTATAATTTCCTTCACCCACTCTGCGTCATCCAGTCCTGGTATCTTGTAGCGTGTCTTCAGCTTGTCCCTAACTATTTTGAAGGGTAACCCCCATGGGTCTTCCTGGACCTCCTTGATTAGGTTCTTCCAGCATTGGTTCTTACTTGCCTTAATTTGATCTTTCAGCCGCTTCAGTTGAGTTCGATATTCCTGTTTCAAGCGCTCGTCCCCTTTCGAACGCGTATACTGCCTTCTCGTCATGTGGCAGTTTCTTCTGAGCGCGGCAATTTCTTCATTCCACCAATACACTGGTTTTTTTTCCTGAATGCGTTGATGGTTTTGGCATGGTTTTATTGCAAGCAGCGATTATTTCTTTACGGACCTTGCGTATCTTGTCCTCGGTGGTTTGCCATGTTCTGTCTTTAATCCAGCCGAGTTCTTTTACTCCTTTCATTTCAGCCAGGTGATTTTTTAGTTTCTCTACGTCCAGCTTCTTAGGATTCCAGTTTTTTCTTCCCTTGCCTATGTCTGGCATGGTATTGGGCACTCCGTTATTTGTGATGGTGAAGACTATGTAGTTATGATCACTTAATGAAATGTCTTCTAGTACTTCCCAATTATAGATTCTCCTCGCGGCCCCTTGAGAGGCGATTGTGATGTCTATAATAGATTTTGATTCTCCGCGTCGGAATGTAGGGGTCTGTCCTTCATTTATTATTAAAAATCATTTCTCGCTACGAATTCTGACAGTAATTTGCCTCTTTTATCTGTTCTTGTTTCTCCCCATTCTGTTGATTTTCCATTGAAGTCTCCGGAGATTACTGTGTCCCCTTTCCAGTGCCTGATACTATATTCTATTTCGCGGAGTCCTTCGTCTAACACATCGATTGGCTCATTCGGTGAGAAGTAGCAACTATAAAATCGTAAACCGTTTATTTCTACCCAGACGAAACATTTCCTGACTGCGAATCTTTGCCTACGGAGAGATTTGTATTGCGGACGGCTATTGCTGCCTTCTTTGTGTGGTCTTCGTACCAATTTCCGAATTCAGGTTTCCTGTAATGTTCGCTTATCAGTAGGATATCGGATCGTTTATCTCTCGCCGTCTGTGAGAGGAGATCTTGAGCTCTTTTCCCCTTACCCAAGTTAATATGCAATATATTAATTTCCATACCTGCTATTGGTCGGGATCCTTCCTTTGTGGCTAGCCGATTGACATTTTATGCTACCAAAAACGTGGTTCGGGTCTATGGTACCTTTTTCTTTGCATAGAAAGCACATCGGATCTCCTTGACAGTCTTTGATTTTATGTCCATTCTTTCCGCATTTCAGACACATTTGCCTTCGGTCTGGACCTTTGCAGTGTCTTTCAGTATGTCCGTTAGTTTCTAGACACCTGAAACAGCGTAGCGCTATTTCCCTTTTTTCAATTCGGCAGTTAATCCAGCCGATTTTAATTTTTCCTTTCTTAAGAAGCATGTTTGCTGCTTCCTCGTTTACCCTGATGTGGGCGATGTTTGCCCCATACCGTCTTTTAATAAGCCTACATTTCACCATAGATGTCACGTTGGCTGCGTTTAAAGCACCTTTTACATCTTTCTCCAGTTCCTGCTCATCCAAGTTTTCTTCTATATCCTTTATTTGCAGGCTTTTAAATCTATCGAGGGTAGCAACCTCCGCTTTATTTTCTAAAGCAGTAGCTACTGCTTCCTTGAACGCGTTGTTGTTATCATCCTTCTTGACAACAATCACCATTTCTCCCTTTTTTGTGGTCCTAATTTCTCTTACCTCGTTTCCCAGTTCGTCGGGGTGAACCGTCTTCTTCATATGCGAAAGAATGTCCGTATATGAGGTTCCATCTTTCGCCACCAGCTTTATGGCTACCGTGTCTCTTTTCCTCTTTGGTTTGGATGCGCCTAGCTTTGCATCCGATTTTTCTGATGGTTTCTTCTTGCCTTTCTTTTTTCGGTCTACTAAGATGAAGCCTTCTTCCTCGTGTTGAGACTTCTGGCCATCGTCCCGGATATCCTCTTTCTGTGCTGCCTCTTCCGAGATGGCTGATTTTGGGGTGGGCATTTGCCCCGTCTTCTACCTCGATCCTCCTCGCCGAGGCTTCGGGAGGCACTTGTCCATCTTCCACCTCGATCCTCCTCGTCGAGCCTTCGGGAGGTGATGATTCCTCGCTGTCGGTTGGATTTTCAGCCTCAGAGTGCATTCTTCGAGTCACTACCTCCAGGCCGAAATGCTGTTCCAGGTCACGTCTCTTGGTGATAATTTCTTTTCTGGTCTCTTCTAAACGGTTAATTGTTCGTTCCGCTAGAATCGTGTCCTCTTTCACGCTTTTGTGAATATTTCTCGCTGGGGACACTACTTTCTTTATTGACTCCAATATTTTCGCGAGTTCTCGGAAAATAGCCTGTTCTGAATCTTCGAGTGTTTTCAACTCCCTCAACAATTCCCGGGATCCTTCACAGGTTTCACATAAATCGGAATTTTTCTCAGCAGCGCTATTAAACTCTCCCATATCCCGCAGTTTTATGCTAGCTGTTGAACTTCCCGCCAAATCGGACATGATTAGTTCGTCTTCCACACCCTAGGGGTGCTGGGGCTCGTAAATACCCAACCAATGCACCAGGTAGCGCAGCTGTCGTCACCGCGTTCGCAACCCCTGTCCTAGGGGCGCAAGGGAGTCGGCATGTTTCGACACTCCGCTGTAGAGCGCAGCACCGCCTTACATGGACACTCCACGAAACCACAACGTAATGGCGGTTCCCTCACTATAAGGCCAGCCGACTTTCCAATGATGTTTACGGGATCAAACCGACATCCTGGGTCGTGCGTTTACTCACACTAGCACTTGGTTATGTAATAAAGCATGCAGTGCCTACCTCGTACTGAAGAACAGCATTAATATGCTTCACGCTGCATTAATAGCGGGAGCCGCTTAGAAGCACTTCCTCAAGCTCAAGGCAGTACTGCCAACCTCCTCTATCTATCTATCTATCTATCTATCTATCTATCTATCTATCTATCTATCTATCTATCTATCTATCTATCTATCTATCTATCTATCTATCTATCTATCTATCTATCTATCTATCTGTCTATCTATCTATCTATCTACCTATCTATCTATCTATCTATCTATCTATCTATCTATCTATCTATCTGTCTATCTATCTATCTATCTATCTATCTATCTATCTATCTATCTATCTATCTATCTATCTATCTATCTATCTATCTATCTATCTATCTATCTATCTATCTATCTATCTATCTATCTATCTATCTATCTATCTATCTATCTATCTATCTATCTATAAAATATCTATTATCTATATCTATTAAATAACTCCTAAACGAAGGGCGAAACGTTTCTCACACTTTAATCTACAGGATACATTGGACATTCTATTACTTTTTTGCTGCTTCGGCGCTTATCGATATTATCCAATACCAACAATATTACTCGGCGCTGGAGGCGAGCTTTGTGACGTCACGCTTAGAAGAGTTAGATTTCTCCAACTTATATGCATGCTTCCTGTGTACATCATGGTTTGCGCCGACTGATGGGGTTTATTTGCATAATCATTAACTGAAGGTTATGCAACTAAACCTAAATACTTTCCCAGCAAGAATTAGAAGTATTAATACTTGCTTGATATCGATAAAGATTGCTTTTTATGAGTATGGTGCAACCGATTATTTATCAGATGAAAGTATTTTACATTCTTGTTTCTGTAAAACGTTTATGACATAATCTGCAGTACTCATGCATTAGTAGATATGGTACCACACCAAACCCTCATTTTATTCTTATTCAAAATAATTTTGTCTGTTTTATCGCTCATCCACAAATTTCGCTTTTTATTCTACAAATTTCAAACTCTGCTAATTTAAGTCAATAATACATTCATGGACAGGGCAGTTAAAGAGGGGATTTTTTTAAATACATGAATTAAAAATGAAATTTAATGAAACCATAGGCCTACATTTCTTTCAAAATATTGTTTATTTTTCTGGTGCAGTTGATTTTAAAGACCTAACATAAATCATTTAAGAGAAATAATTGTTTTACCTTGTTTATTCGATCTCATTTCTTTGAAGGTGGATGCACATCACTATGATAAAAAGGCCAGCATTCCCTGCAAGCCCTTATGCTATAATGAAAACTGACGAAAAGAGCTACAGGGTACTATGGGACGTCCGAGACTCAAGAAAGGAACCATCTCCACGAAATTGCCAGTGTTCTGAGAGTGAATCCAAAAGATAAAGAGAGGCTCAGAAAATTTTATTTAAAAGAGAATATCATTGAAAAATTAGAAAAACTAAACCAAACTATGACAGAAAGGGTATCTTACATCTTTTAATGTTCTTCGTCAAAAAGAAGAAAGAAACAATATTGGCAAAGTGCCCAGTGAAGAGAAAGACAATGAGCCTTATTTGCAAGGATTATTAATAAAATATTCGCTCCGATGTAATAAAAGGGTAAATCATCAATAAATTTGGGCTCTTATCCCTCATCATGTCTTTCGTCAAGGAATAATATTTCCTGCCGCGACAACATGGAATAATAGACATAATTTGAATAACTATATTTCCGAGTGAATTCTAGAAGACGTGCACAGATAATGAAGTTACATTTATGACAAGAAGCAAAACAAGGGGCCATCTCAGCATTTGCTCAAAGGATCAGGGAAACTGAATGAAAAACCTGATCGAGACGGCCTGATCGATTTGTCGGCCCAGCATGGCGAGCAGTTCTCGAGCAGCGCACGGGCGTAGTTCGAAAAATGTTAGAATCATTTTGTGGCTGCCTTCATACATCCGTTAACTCACATTTTAAACGAAGCTTTACGCACAGGAATATTTCAGATACTATTTTATAGAAATCTGCGTGTCGGCAAGTGACAGTTCTCGGCATGTACGGGAAACAGGCAGCCCGCTGTCCTACGAGCTGTTTGTCGTACAGTCGGGAGGAGTTACATGACACCAGTCGCTGTTCAGCGGCGTGTCGGTCAACTAGTTGTCCTCGCGTAAACGGCAAATAAAGGGCAGTTAGACTTTTGCGCGGTGCGCTGAAGCGAAGACTGGTGTGCAGTGACGCGCTGACAGCGCTGAATGAACAGCACCGTTCCACGAAATACAGCTCACGAGATGAAGGCAACGATAAGATTATCATCAGACGTTCCGTTGGACGGTGTCTCCATAGATCACAGATAATTCACTATTGTTGAAAATTGTCTGTTCTCTAATACACCATTCCACGTCAAGCCGGTTTATAAATCTTGACAGCGAAATAATCAGTTGTGAGCTCCTGAAGCCAGGAATGAATAAATCCTCTACTATGGTTTATGGGTCATGTGGGGGATTGGGGAAATGTCGAAATAGTAGGGTGGGGAAGGATACTAGCTCCCCCGCAGACCGTAGTCCGTTTTCAGATATTCTTTCGGAACTTTTCAGAGATAATTACAGAAACCAACACCCAGAGGCCGTAGGATTCTGACACACGCTAACTCATTGTCCGTTTCAAATAAGACGAGAGACTGGTATCGAAAATCCTTCTCCGAATCTCTAACTGCCGACAGGAACCTACCACCTCCCGTCAACGAACGTTAGTCATTTGCGGGCTCACAACTCCATACGTCAACTCGCGTGGGAGGTTGTACTCTCATCGTATCATCGTCCAGCACAGCCACTTCCCTGGGTCTCTTCGTAAATCACGGATAACTAGTGACCATTGTCGAAAGTTGTCCTTTCTCTAATACACCAATCCTAGACAATTTGGATTTGAACCTTTACAGAGGAGTGGGCTCGTGAATTGATTAATGATTACAGAAAGGTCAACTACTATTTTCATTGGTCTCGTTAGTGTAGTGGATGTTTTATCGCGGGCGCTGATGTTTCTCCTCCCACTGAATGGTGGGATCCTGCTCTGACCTATACGTCAGTTTGTTTTGTATCTCTCCCTCCGGGTATTTTCCCCCAGCGTGGTACTGCTCCAGGCGCGACAAGCTCTAAGCTCCCAACTATTCTCACTACATGTGTTTAGTGTAGTGCTTGTAAGTGTGGGTAAATAATGAGTGAGGATAAGAGACAAAAAAGGAAGGAAAGATCGCGCGCGGCCCGTGGCCTGTTCGTTAGGGTACTGGTGCGGCATTTGCCTGATATTGATCGGAGAAACCACAGAAAACTACCGATCAATACAGCCGGCCGCTATAATTCTCCTCCAGACAGCGGCTGAATTTGACCGAACTATGTAGCTGGTGTGGGAAACCCGCCACCGTCGGGAGTAAGTTCTAGGACTCCTGGTCAGTACCACTGCAGAGGCAGATGTTGGCTTTGACCTAAACTCAGTTGGCAAGTCTCGTTGAGTAATGTTTAGCATATTCACCATCCACTACTGGGGTCTGGGTTCAATCTTTAGACAATCCATGTGAAATTTGTTGTAAAAAAAGCGAGTCGTCGGTATGTTTTCTCGAGGAATTCCCGAAAGCCCATAACCTTTTATTACTCCATTTATCATTCGTCTCACCAAGATTATCGCACTCATTTCATTATATCATCATCAGTTCATTAAAACGCCCCATCAAATCATTAGATCATCACTCACTGACCTCAATAACCTCGATGGATGAAGAATCTCTAAACCCCTAAATTAAATGACAGCAGTGAGCTACCGAGATCGGTGCGGCATGAATCTTCGGACCTTCAATTAGGAAAACTCCCAGGTGTGGCCGAGTGGTCTGTCGCCGCGTCTTCTAGGAACAGGTGAAAGCCTTCGGCGGCGGGCGGGCCCTGGCCCCGCCCCTCCATGCAAATCCTCACTGCCGCAGTGACTCATGGAAAGAGGGCGCGGGAAAGCCCCACCCCGCGACTCTTTAAGGAGCCATTAGCGCGTCCCCCGCGGGCAGCGGCCGTCTGAGCGGTTTCTCGAAAAAGATAGTTACGTGTTTTTTTAGCGCGGCTCTTACGTTCTGTTTTACTGAACTGTTGTGTGTTGGCAACCGTGGCTCGGGGCGTAGCGCGTTGACTTCGCATTCGGGAGGCCCGGGATCAATTTCCGTGCTGGCCATCCTCACTGGGGTTTTCGTGGTTTCCCTCGGCCATCCACGTGAATGCTGGGATAGTTCTACTGAAAGGCCATGACCGCGATCCCGGCGTCCCTAGCCGAATTCGTTCACTTCGTGAAGTGTCGAACGTTATGCGAATTCGAGACATCGCGAGTTCCTGGTTGAGTGACCAACTGGGAACCCGAGAATCTAACGTTATCGATGCCAATTTCCCGTTACGGGACATATAATGACCAAGTATAAATACAAACATGTGCTGGAAAATGTGACGGAGTCGCGGATTGACCAAACTTGTTAATATTATGGAGTCCACAATTTGCTGCACTGCCTATGGGTTATAGTTTGTAATTGTAGCTGTGATTTTCATTCCAACAAGTACAACAGGGTTTGGCGTAATAAAATTACACAGCGACCTACTTTTTTGAAGAGGAACTTATGTCGCAACTTATGTCGTAGACTTAATGTGAATATTGGGAATTGATGTGGACTATTTCCTCAACAAAAATAGCCAACGAATTTCGAAAAATGAATATGGAGGATTAATGCATAAGAAGAATTAAATAAGCTAGAACAGAAGCTGATAAGAAATATATTGATCTATTTTTCACAAAGAATGAGAGAGTCAGGTCCGTCATAACTAGTTGGGAAGGAGACGATTCAAAAATAGAAGATAGTAATATTGAACTGGATAAAGTGTGCTCTAAATAAAGATGAGTAGAGGAGAGGTGTTTCCTAGAATTCCGGAAGAATGTGGTACCTGTGGGTATAAAATAAAATTGTTCTGCGTGGAAACAAGCGTAACAATAAAAGAAAATAGCTTAAACTAAAACCAATTCTGAAGTCAAAGGTTTCTAGTTGATACATTTTGTTTGTCTGTTGGTCTTGTAATACTATATGCTATGTTCTTTTACAGCATTGTCATCTAGTTTTTGTATTTTCTCTGTTGAATAATTTCTCTATTCTTATATTTTCGTCTTTAACCAAGGTTTAGAGCAGAAATGATAATACGTATCTTTAAAACTAGAATGCATGGAAAGAGTTCAACCATTATACTGTTTTTTTCAATTTCTTAATCAGTTTCAAGGTTCAATAAGATCATTTTTTAAATGAAAATTAATTTATAACATTAAGCTTTTATGTTTCACAAATGAAATATTTAGGAACTAATTGATAAAATTAGTAGTATCGATAATACATCTGCTATTAAATATTTATTATAAGTTCTACCTGTATTAACACAATATTATTTTTGTTGTTCAGATTCCAGATAATCAGCCAGATTTTGGAGATTGTATATGAGCTATAAAATTACACTGAAACATTTTAAATTAATTTTTACGAAATATTTTGGAGCAACGAAAAAATGTATAATAATTCTTTAATTATTATTTTTCTTTGAAGTTATGCAAATGCAACTGTCAGTACTTTAACATATTGCTCATTCTTCACTCAGAATCTGAGGAAGGTTATTCATTCACGTTCTTTGAAACTTAATCATTAGCCTTATCGAGTTATTCGTTAGCAGGCGATAATATTTTCCTGATCCTCTGCCCCTTCCTGGTTCAGATGACGAGTGTCGACAGAAACAGGCAAAGTGCAAACGCTTCATTAAAGCCTGGTAAATTCCCGCAGCAGGATTTCCGTTACGGTTTCAGGCATGCGAGTTTGAGAATTGGTTATGAGTGTTGTTCATCACTCACAGTCTTTCTATTTGGAAACGTAAGAATTTTAAGTGCGTCACTGTGTGCTATTTTGCAAATAATGCGGTTTGACCCATTCCCTGAATTGCATGCTTTTCTCCGACACATTAATTTTCGTGTCTGTAGTGTTCAGAGGACAAAGCAACGGAAGTTTTCCTTGGACGGTGTCTTCCAAGGTTGACCCCTGCAAAGCCCCGACAGCAACACCGCTCCTCCATTAAAAGCACATTACGATAAGACCGGCCATGACCATTGAGTGACGTCGATTCCTTTCAAAACTTTCGCTACCGCTAGTTTTCACATATTTCTTTAATCTACGAATCCTTTTAAAAGACGTCGCTAAATGTACAATTTTCTACGTCTTTTCATACCTACTTACCCGTTATTGTCCTTATCGACTTATTTCTACCTTAACATTCTTTGAAGTTCGTTTCGGGTTTTAAACTTTTTATAAGGAACTAATTTAATTCCAGCCTTCAGTAGCTAAATTCTCCTATATAAAAACTGACTTCAACAGTTATGTCTACATTGATTGATGAATCGGCTATTTCTTTTCATAATAAAATTATACGTTAACATTGAGTACACCGAGAGTAGAATGCGTTGCTCAACATACCGCTGGCCGATAAATGAGCCGATATGACGAAACCCGAATTATCCACTGGTTAATCGTTGTGGTGAGACGAATCCATTTGAAGGATTTTCATTGCCTTTTGGCAAAGATCCTACATTCTCTTTGGACTAGGTGCTCAGAGAACTTACAACCTAAATACCTTGATATTTCTCCTTTTTGTTTCATTGCCAACTGTACCACAAAATTTTAAAGAAAACGTTGATCAACATTACCGATCAATGTTAGATCTGTAAAATCTTGTGTGTGAAGGACGGGAAAACTTGTCAACTTGTTTAACTCCTCAATGGGTGTTTGGTGAAGCAGCTTCAAACACTCATTAGTTCAAACACGTTCATTTCGGATTCCGAAACCCCGCCTTTGGTCCGCTGGCTCTTTTAAAATGTATGAATGTGTTATGCTCGGTTTCAAGCAATTTTAATGGAAACCTGTTATTGTTTGTCAATTTGCGTTCAAATTCTGTTTGTTTGCTTGTTAGTTATTTTGACGTGTTTATTTGTGTTGCAAATATATTTCAACATTACTTACCTTGGTCACATCCCACTTGGAGTTGTACTCACAATTATCAGCTTTAGGCAACAAAGTAATGTAAACACACAGTGATACTTCATAATTTCTATAATCTGTCCATACATCTTTAGGCGGATTTAGAAACTTAGAGAGAGAGAAGAAAGACTTGTTTTTAAAAAAGAGGGGCATTTAACTGACGGACAAAAAAATGGGGGAGGAGATGTTTTGAGATTGGAACGGTAGCGATTATACGATGAAGTACAAGGCATTCAAAAAGATCTCAAAAAGGATAGATTATCTTCGGAAAATGAATTACAACGGAGTAGAAGGCCATTCTTGAAAAATGCGCAGTAGAAAGCAAATAAATGATTTTTTTGTGAAACGGAGTTTGGTCCTTGAAATAAAATACATGCAGAAGCGCTGAGACCTTTCTTTCTAATTTATTCATACTTAACGGCATGATATTTCTAAATATATTAATATTCTTATTCTTATTATTGTTATTATTTGTTCCAATAGGTTTATTATTAGTGGTAGTGAGTGTATTTTATAATTATTTTACTTATTTATTCGCTTATTAGCTTTTAGAAGCTCTTGAACTAGTTCACTGAGACCTATGAGTGATGATCTAATGAGGTCTTTATAGCAAAAAAGATTTAGGCGTATGGTGATATAAAAATAGCGGGTGAAGAGGCAGTGAGAAGGAGAATTCGGAGACCTGATAAGAGCTCACTTTGTCAGCCACAAATTCCGAATGGAATGGGATTCGCATCCAAGACCAGTGGTGAATAATTTTAAATGACATGAGATTTAACAGGAACAAGTTTCTTTTGGAGTTTCTCGAATTATCAAAGACAAAATATTGTAGTCATCGGAGGCAGCTGCCGTGCAGAATGCTTGCACCGGGCTGGGGGCGGTTGAAGGCGAGTGTGTGGGCGTGTGTGTGGGCGTGTGTGTGGGCGTGTGTGTGGGCGTGTGTGTGGGCGTGTGTGTGGGCGTGTGTGTGGGCGTGTGTGTGGGCGTGTGTGTGGGCGTGTGTGTGGGCGCGTGTGTGGGCGTGTGTGTGGGCGTGTGTGTGGGCGTGTGTGTGGGCGTGTGTGTGGGCGTGTGTGTGGGCGTGTGTGTGGGCGTGTGTGTGTGTGTGTGTGGGCGTGTGTGTGGGCGTGTGTGTGGGCGTGTGTGTGTGGGCGTGTGTGGGGGGGCGTGTGTGTGGATGTGTGTGTGTGGACGTGTGTGGGGTCATGGGTTGGATTGTGGGTTGGGTCGTGGGCTGGGGCGTGTGTGAAGGGGCATGTGAGGAGGTATGTGAGGGGTCGTGTGTGGGCTTAGTGTGAGGGTGCACATGTGGTGGTGTGGGCGTGGGCGGGTGTGGGGCGCGGAGGAGCCGTGGCGCGGCGCCAGCGAAGCCTCAGAGACCGAGGGCGCGCCTTGCACGCTTCCTCGCCACGCGCCCAGTTGCCTCAGCCCCTCCCTCGCCCCCACCACGCCCCCACACTCTCCCCTCTCCCTCCCCCTCGCCCGCTGCTCCCGCGCACACGCCCGTGAAAGCGCCACCGCCACCGCCGCAGACTCTCGAACGCGACAACACCAGCCACCGCGAGAAACTCCAATAATATTTGTCAGGGATTCGTAGTATTTGGATCTGATACTGTAAATTGGACAAGAAAAACTTTCTCTCTCCTGGAGCGATAATTAAAAATCCCGAACGTGATGAGCTAGGAGTTTATGTCTATTTATTTCATTGATAATACAAATGTGTCTTAAATGACAAATTTTTCTTGATGAATAAATTATAGTTATTGTGCACATGCTATTGGTGAGGTTACTATTAATTCCCTTGCGAACTATTGACTATTCCCTAGGTCAGGGGTGTCCAACTTGCAAGGCTACAAGGGTCACAACTAAAACCTTTAATACGCTTGGAGCCATATTTTCATTACTCGGGCGATCCACACTGACCCCGTATTGTTGATCTCGGCAGTTTGCCCGGCTGCCCTGAAACGAGGGGGAGGGGGATATCAGGTGTGGTATCAGACCGTACAATGCAAAACGCAGTAAAATGCGATGGTTGCGATGGTTTTGAATTTCTGAATTTACTAGAAAAAAATTCTTAAATATAACGTTAACCTCAGGTGGTGTTGACATATGGCGTGAGCTAGGCGCACAAGGTTCTCGCCCGGCATGGGAGCAAGGGCCTTTCAAGTTTGACTAATAACTTTTCGCGGGCCACAATAAATGGCACCCAAGGACCGCATGCGTTCCTCGGCCTGCCATTTAGACTACCTTGCTCTACGTCATATACAGGAGGCTGTTTCTTCCCTTGATGAACGATATGATAAGAAATGAGCTACATAATTTTTATTTATTTCATTGTATTTAAAGTTAAATCACACCAAGCAAGTGTTCCATTCTACATTTCTTATTTATTTGATGTTTGCACAGTTTTTGCACATTTAATCACATCAATTGAATATCATTTTAAGCAAATTGACATGAATTTCTGATTATACTGATTTATAAGTTTTTCGCAAGGACGTACTTTATTCTTAAGCATTAATATTAACATGACTGAATAACGAATGTTTCAATATATGTGATAATGTTAACGTCTCTTTCTTTGATAATAAAAAAACATGTTTTCCTCAATATATGATTGACGATTTTTGTAGAGAAAAAAGTGCCTTTATTCATTCGTGTCCGCATATTTTGACATTTTTTTTAAGTCAAGTCACCTCAGCAAGTAGCCTATCACTGCATACATTCATATCTCGCTATTCATACGAAATTGTTGTTTAATGTTGACTGAAACGATGATATTTTCGTGTGGAGGAGCATATTTTCTTCAGTAATATAATTAAACTGCTCACTTAAGATAATCTTCAAGGATATGTCTAAAATAAACAAGGATTCAAAGGCAACATATTTTTAATGGTAAGGAGAACCTCTGAAGAAACGCATTTCCTACCAACAATCAATTAATTTGAATACGGTACATTATTTTACTGGGAGTTAATAACGAAGTTTAACCATGAGATCCATTTTTATGCGCCCGATATTTGCAATAGAATGAGAGATAATTGAAAATACCTGGAGGTATATTAAAATGAATACTGTTCATGCAAACGAATATTTTGCAGATAGCAATGGCAAGTTACAAAACAGGTAGTTTCTAAGGTGGAAAAAATCTCGATGATAGATTAAACTTCCAGAATGCAAACAAATGGAAAATCGTTATTTTTAAAAGATTTACATACCAAACTAAAATGACGTAGCTAATTAGAGATATAAATTCTACCAACTCCGGTATAAAAGAATGTCATTACTGAGGCCTGCATGCAGTTAAACACATTCTATCAACCAGGTTGTTTCAAAGAAAAGTTCATTATCCGCAAGAAGTTTGGTTCTAACGAGGCGCCGGATAACAAGCAGATTCCAAATAAGGTCAGCTTCCAGGAGCCAATGTTTGTATTCAATTTTGGAATAGGGGTATCAAGGTCTTGTTGTGGTTCAATTTAATAAGGAATTTTAACGCCATGCGCAAGGAAACATCCTGAAATTGTATTGATCACGTGACTACCGTCGCTATACAGTCGTAAGGAACAAGAAGAGCTTTAAGAAGAAGGGTTAAGAAGAGCTTTAGCAATTGCAACTTTGCGTTATGCATTATATGAAAATAAGCATTTTAAGCGTTGAACCAAGAAGTTGTATAGTATATCAGAGAGTGTAGACAAGTAGTGAAAAATTTGAACCGCGGTACGAGTCAAGAGTAAACACAGCTCCACTAAGCAATGGCGATTTTGACCCTGCGCGATGAGTACGCAGTCTGTGATTTTGAATCGTCTCTTCTTGGAATTTGGAGAATATATAATGCAAAATGCGTTCGTTATGAACATAAGACATAACATAACACAACGATATGCGTTCAACCTCTTTTTCGCGCATTTCTTTCCTGTCACCTTTCCAAGATTCCATTAATTCTTGTCAAAGTTGTGGAGTTGGTAAGAAATACTTCTACCTGCCTCATAAACGAGAATCAGTTTATCAGAGTTGGAAAAATGTAATCTTTCCTTTTTAGGCGTAGATTCTGTACTATTTATTAAGATACGAGGTTCAGGGGTTTTCTATTTACGAAGATACAAGGTCATCCCTTAGGCAAGACTTTATGACTACAAGGTCTGTCTCGAATTGTATCGTCTCGTGCCTTACGTCACTGCCATACGCATGGCGAAAAACCCCTTAATAATCTGAACACATAAAGAGCTAAGCGATTAACGTTTGATACCGATTGTGAAGCCCCCAGCAGCTAATTATCTTAGCATCCGACGCGCTCGGAATCACCAATCAATCAATCAATCGATGTTACAGCCAAATATTACGAAAAGAAATAAACAGAGGCGCGCAGAATCCAGTGGCTGGTTGGTTGTTAGTGATTCCAGTCGCATTAACTACTGTGGTCATTAGTCCCATAAGTGTAGTGTATGCTTTTCTTCAAGAGATGGTGGTGATCTTCCCCCGCTGGATGGTGAAATCCGGCGCCAACCTACTCGTTGGCTTCAGGGAGAGGAGAATTCTTGCGTCCGGCTGCTCTGATCGGTAGTTTTACGTGATTTATCCGTGACTCAGCCGCCACAAGATCTAAGTTCACGACCGTTCTCACGTCACGTGTGGTAGTGTACTGCATGTTAGTTTAAGGGGAGAGGATAGGACAAGGAAGAAGTACGAAAGATCGCGTGTGGTCCGTGGCCCGTTTGTTAAGGTACTGCTCCGGCATTCAATTGGTGTTGATCGGAAAACCCCCGGAAAACTACCGATCAGAGCAGTCTGTCTCTATTCTCTTCCAGACAGCAACTGAATTTAACCAAGCTGACAAGCTAATGTCGAAAATCTTGCTACCGTCGGGACTCGACCTTAGGACTCCCTGGTCACAGGCACTGCACTAACATCAGTTGATGCACTGAGCCACCTCTCCCGATGAATCCAGATGCACTACACTTACGGGAATAATGACCGAAGCAGTTGAAGCGCCCGGAAACATGAAAAAAAAACAACCAAACCGATGAATCCAGCGGTGACGATCCCGTTCAGAAGCGGTGTCTGCGTGGAGACGGAGTGCGCGCGTGAGTTTGGCTGCGAGGGGAGTTGGGCGCTGCGCTGTCGCAAGTGGCGGCGCCAAGCGAAGGTCCCGGGACGCGTAATAGCGGTGGGCGCGGCGGCGGTAGCTGCAACACACACACCACCACGGCCCAGGGAACGATTGTGTGCCGCGACTCCATCTCGCACCACACACCGGTATTTTTCATTAACCCTTGCGATTACTTCGCACAAAAATAAGAGCAGTCGAAAAGGTACAACAGAAAGAGCATTTCACACATAAGCGCTATTCGAAAAATCAAAACCCCATAAAAGTTTGTTTCATGCCGTTCTTATTTTCCAAAACTAATGAAATGACGGATATTTATAAGTTCTGTAACAATACAATCACAATTCATTGTGCACACAATACAATCCCAATTCTAATCGAGATCTAACCATGACCCAGTTCTGTACATGGATGTTTGTTCTAGTCGACTACTGTACGATATCCATATCTTCACTCTAACTTAAAAAAATAATGCGTCACATACAATTATAATCTCTGAATTTTTAAAAGAATGTATGTGTAAGACAACTGCAGGATATTACGGTTACATACACACAAAAATCTTTGCATTTAAAAAAATCAATATGCAAACTTAGAAAAGATTTGCTTTTTTTTCGCTAACTATAACCTCACACTTACACTCTTACTCGTGCTCGATGACGAAACTTTGACAGCTTTCGAAATAATGATTACAACTTGCAAAACAAAACGAAAACAAAATCCAACAACAACAACAACAACAAAAAACAACTGAACAAAGGAAATTGGATGTCGTAGTAAAGTTCGCTACCTACTCGCTCGTTGAAGTCTCTGGTCGCGCAACTGTTAGACGTTATTTTCTTTAACTCTAATTAATTCCAAATTTAAGGAACTTCAACCTGTTATACATTTTCATTGTTATGTAGAATTTTATGTAGTTGACTAATGAATGACTAACCTGATTACAGAAGATAGATGCTGCGACATTTCTGGATGAGCTTAGAAATTTTGAGCAAGGAATATTTTTCACTTTAAGTTAGTGAGCGAAAGTAGTCACCACATATCACATAAGATTTACTAAATCATTGTTTATAACTTCATAATTTCTTGACTCTTCCAGTTGGAAAAATAATACTAAGGTGGCCCCCATTATATGTAACACCGTTAGTCAACATTCAAACAAAACCACAAAATTACTACAACTTCTAAAGCTTTTTATTTTATTTTTAATAAAAAATATTCTATACAAAAATAATGGGATAATATAGTAAATTTGTTAATATTTGATCTAAAAAAATATTTGCATGTAAATGCATGGCGATCTCCATCGTTAAAAAAGAAAAGGTGAAATTGCGTGAGTGGAGGTGGAGGATGGTGATGGAGGTGAAGGAGCGGAAGAGGGGAAGGGAGGGTAAGGAGGGGAGAAGGGAGCGGGCGTGGGTGAATGAAGGTAAAGTGCAAAGATGAAAGTTCAGATTGCAATGGTAAGTGGAGATAGTGAGTTGGAGTGGAAGTAGAGTATGGAGTTGGAGAGTGAGGATGGAGATGGTGAGGACTTGAAGGTGAAGACTTGAGGTCGAGAGTGGAGGTGAAGAGTGGAGATGGATGTGGAGAGGAGGTGAAGGTGAGTAGGATGTGATGAGAGGGGGGAAGAGGGAGATGGAGAGGAGGTGAAAGTCGAGAGTCGAGGTGGAGGTGAAGAATCAAGATGGAGGTAGAGAGGTAGAGGAAGATAGAGGGTGAAAGTGGATTTATTGCTTAATTACTAGTGATTCCGAGCGCTTCAACTGCTAAGGTTATTAGTCCCGTACGTGTAGTATATGCTTTTTGGCAAGCTTGAGAGGTGGGGGTGATTTTGCCCCTCTCGATGGAGAGATTCGGCTCCGTCCTACCGTCGGCTATCGGAGTTTTTTTCAACCAGGAATCTCCGACCAGCTGGGTACCGCCTCAGACGAGGCAAGCTTTAAGCTCCCGACCGGTCTCCCAGCATGTGTGGTAGTGTAGTGCATGTAAGTGCGAGTATGTAAGGGGTGACGATAGGACAAGGAAGATGAAGGCAAGATCGCGCGCGGTCCGTGACGCGTTTGGTAGAGTTCTGTTCCAGCATTCGCCTGGTATTGATCGGAGAAACCACGGAAAACTACCAATCAGAGCAGCCGGTCGCTAGAATTCTCCAAACAGCGACAGAGCTCGTTCTAGCTTTCTGGCTAGTGTCAAAAATCCTGCCACAGTCACGACGGTCGGTACTCACTCCAGGACTTCCCGGTCAGAGGCACTGCAGTGACATCAGTTAATACCCTGAACCACCTCTCACGCTGTGGATGTGGAGGGTGAAGGTTGGGAGTGTAGACTGAGAGTGGAGATGGAGGTAGAGAGGGGGTGTAGACGGAAAGGAGGTGGAGATGGAGATGGAGGGTGGAGTTAGAGATTGGGGATGGAGGTGGAGAGAAGATGAAGGTCGTGAGTGAAGGTGGACGGTGGAGATGAAGAATGGATAGCGGAGATGAATGTGGAGAGGAGATACAGGTGGTGAGGAGGTGCAAGTGGCAAGGAGGATAGAGGAGTTGAGTGAAGATGGAGGTCGTTGGGAGAGACGGAGGTTGAAAATGTCGACGGATAGTGACGACGGTAACAAAGGTGGAGGTGGTGGGTAGTAAGGCGATGAAGCGTGGACGTGGAGTCCGGGGGTGGAGGGTGGCAGTGGCCGCTGCCTCCGCAGGTGGCGGGCGTTATGCTCAGCGGTGCCTGAGCGGTCGCGGGCTGGGCGGGCGGGCTTTCCGCGCGCGCCTGCTCGCTCATTACCTCGCGCGCCCCTCCGCCGCCGCATTGGCGCACCCCGTCATCAGGCGCGCCGGGCAGTACGTCGCGCCGCCAATTGGCAGGTCTGCTCCGGCGGCGGCGCTCCGCGAGCAGGTTCCAGCCGCACCTGGCAGTTAGGAGGCCTCTTCCCTCCGCTGGCAGGCGGCAACAGACACGTCTGGCTTTCTGGTCGACACGTGGTCCTCGCTGTCATCGAAATGGACTTTTTGTTTATAGCGTGCCATTTTGCAGATAACACGATCGATCTTAGAATTTGACAAGTTCATAATGCAACAGGGCAGTGGTCATAATGCAAAAGAATGGGGTATTTCGACAATTATTAAGTCGAATCATTTGATTAATTCGGGGGGAAAATGTCCTAGTAAGTTGGGATTTCAACCAATGTGTTGTTCAGATTGCTATTATTTAGAAAAATATTTGATGGATATTAAAAATTGCGGATGATTATTTTCAGACCCACTGAGAAAGAATGCAGATGTTTTGTATAGGAAGGCAGAAGCCAGAGTTTCAGGACTAAGGACATGCCATGCGATTGCAACACGGTAGATATTTACTCTTTCAATGTTCTGGTAGTCGAATGGTTAGAACTGTGAGGACGGACGGTGTACGAGTAGCCTTATGGAGGAGGGTGAGGAGAAGAAGAAGAGGATTGAAAGATTTGGAATAGGAGATGTGGAGTGAATGTGGAATGAAGCGATAGGACTATCACAAAAATAAGATAATAATAATAATAATAATAATAATAATAATAAGAAGAAGAAGAAGAAGAAGAAGAGGAGGAAGGCGATGACCCTCTCTACGAATACAAATGTGAAGAGTATGAGGAAGCAAAGTATCGCGCGGTGTCCGTGGCTCATTATGTGATGACTACTTAAATGAAATGACTGCTGTGAAATTCTTACCAGAACTTATGGGACGAAACCATGAAAATAACCGATATGGGCAGAATGAATTCTCATTCAGATAGAAGGGTCACACCGAACCTGCTACTTACCTTGAGTCAACATTTCGACACCGCGTAATCTCGAAATTAATACCGCATGGACACTGAAGATTGGGATGCGGGCTTACATGCTGTAACTCTCCTTGTGGAGGACTATCTTAGTAGGTAAGTATAAACTCGTTTGTTTGCACGACATCCTGAGTAGGCAACCGGCGATGCACGTCGAAATGGCAGAAGGGAAGGGTAAGATGTCCATCTTTTAACTATGAAAATGTGTTGAAATTCCGATCGATCCATGAGGAATTTGTGGTGGATAAAGTGAGTTCGAGGAAGGTTTTCTCGAGGGTTCTTCTACTCCTCACACCTTTCATCGCATCATTGCTCTAACATCATTATAATCATATCATGATCACTCATCAGACATCCGTAAAACCACCCATGCGGCTGAAAAGGCTTAGGAGCTGGGGATTATAATAAAAGATCAGATCCATATCTGGGGCATCTTCCTTGTTCAGGAAGTCTTAAACGGGCATCTGATAGGCATCTTGCTGTTTCAGTCTCTTTCTGCGCCTAAATCCAGGTTATCAGTAGTTTTCTTCTTTTTCCTACACCCCTTTGTAGCTGGTACACAAAAAAAATGTTCGGACCCTTTCCTCACCCATCCTACTGATATGACCATACCGCGATAATCTTATTCAATAGACTGAAGAATATATTGTATTCATTGTTTGCAGGTATGTGCAGTTCTCACGTGTGATTTAGTTTGTTCTAATATTACCACTACAACTATTTAACAGGAATTTATTAAAATCACTACGATAAGTAGATGAGTGTATGTGGGTGCGTGCACGAATTAAGTAACGCATATAGAACGCGAGACGACAATCGCTGAATCCCAAGGATTCCTTTCTGTTTACTTATAACACTCTTTCTTATACTCACAATATTTTTACTTTACTAACTTTTAAACAAAGAATTTTACATTTAAATAACATATCTTGAAATGCACTTTTATTGCATAAAATAAGAGATCCGCGTTTTAGAGTCGTTACTCAATAGCTCGGAATGAGTACTTTCTAAACTGATAAGCAACGTGTCATTTGCACCAGTTGTTTAGTGGTTGAGTTTCTACGGAGTATACTTACTCACTAAAGAAGTAGAGTTTCATCCAACATTCACTTGGGTGCCTTCGAGATCGTTCGTAATTGTATACTCGCAGTGGAACGTCGATGTTTTTGACGGACCTCTTAGTAGTACGAAAGATGTGTTGCGTATATAATTCAAAATATTCGGGAAAATCGTTGTCATCGTTTTCCAAAGTAAAAGTGAGCGCCGCATATGAAAAAAAACTAAAAAGATAAAGAGACGGCCGAGTGAGTTACATTTAGGGAGTGTTTGGCCTCTCTTATACTAAAGTGTGTCACTTTTTCTCACTCACTTTAGAATGAGAGATTTTTGGGAATAAGAATAGGAACACTCGTTTATAAATTAAGGTTTCAAGCAAGACTCATTTCAAATTAAATTTCTAATAAAGTCTGTGATGTACCTTATTAAATAAGAGACGTATTTAGAAAGGGCGTTTTTCTAAGTGTCAATAAAAAACACAATTTCAAAAAACTGTTTTAGACCAACTACAGAGTATTAAACTGTTGTCACCATTAGAAATTAAACATTTGTCATTTCGTGGGATCAACAATTGTATCCTTGTGTCGCAGAAGTCTGCCGCCTGAGATAAGATTCCAGTGTTTGTCAACAACATACAATTCTGCGCCACGGTGATTCATATATTGCGGAACGAACAGGAATTTCTTGGACTATAAGAAAGTACGAAACTCAATGGGGATGAACTGTATTGTGGATGGTCATAGTTTGGCCCCACGCAGCCCAGCTCCAAATTGATCTTCAGCCTTTCTCCTGGGACGTGTTTCATCATACACTCTTCAGTCTGAATCTTGCCCCCAAGTGATTTCCATTTTTTCCTACATTTCAGGAAATTTCTGTCCGGCCAGCTTTACTTATATCACTGCGACGCAGAGTTGAAGGTGGCTGTAAAACACTGGCATCTTTACCGCAGCGACAGACTTCTTTGGTACAGTGATCCAAATATTAATTCATGGCTTGAAAAATATCTCAATTAGTGGTCTCAATGGTAGTGTTAACGGGGAAAAATGGTGCAACCTAAGCTGAATCTGGTACGATAAACTTTTTCATGAAATTGTGTTTCCTTTTCGTTGACGACGTAGAGGAAATTACTTACTGAATACGTCTCGTAGTAAGTCTATTTAAAAACCGACAAATCGAGATAAACATCAATTTATATTTTAAACAGTATTACTATTTTACGGTACGACTATTTAACGGTATATTTAACGGTACTACTATTTTAAACGGTATTACTATTTTACTCCTTTTATGTCTATGAATTCCGTCTTCACCGATTGATGTTACTGCAGTACTTCTAACCGGGAGGTCCTAGGGTAGTGTAGCAGAATTTTTGACGTTAGCTTGGTCGAATTCAACCGCTCTCTGAAGGAGAATTCTAGCGGCCATATGCTCTGATGGCTACCTTTCCATGGTTTCTCCGATTAACACTAGGCGAATGCCGGAGCAGTACCCTGACAAACGGGTCGCGGACCGCGCGCGTTATTTTCTTCCCTTTACTTGTGCCAACTTCAGCCCTTACTTACACATACACCTACTCACATGCCGTACATAACCACACATGTTGGGAGACCAGTCTGGAGCTTAGAGCTTGTCTCGACTCGCGCGGTGCCACGCTGGTACGAGATACCTTACAGGGGAAACCCGCAAACCTAGTGTATGTCGGCACCGGATATTATTTTTCAGTGAGGGAAGACTAACGCTACTTTCGTTAAAATATACATTACGCTTATGGGACTAATGCCATTAACAGATGACGCGCTCGCAAAAACAATAATCTATCAATCAATTAGCCCTAAGTAACTATACAGCGAGTGATCGTGTGGTGAATTGGGGTGGGCGTGGCGGGCGGCGCGTGGTTCGTTTGGCGCCGCTGCGTCCTCTTCCTCAGTCCTCCGCCTGCCCATAGCGGGGACAATGCGCTCCGCACCTATCGGCCTCCGCATCTCGGCGCGGCCCACGCCCCGCCATACCCCCGCCCCGCTTCCCGCTTCCGGCGCCCGTCGCCGCCTCCGCTCCGCGCCACGTGCACCGCGCACGCGTCAATGGCTTTTCAAAGCGCTGGAGCAACCGACGGAACAACGAGGCTTCCTAAGAATATAACACAATTCCCTACTACCGGGAGCGGTAGCTCAGTTCATCAACTGCTGTCACTGCAGCGCCTCTGACCGGGAGGTCCTAGGTTCGAGTCCTGATGGCGGCAGGATTTTCGACCCTAGGTTTACGGCTAGGTCGAATTCAGTCGCTGTCTGCAGGAGAATTCTAGCGGTCGGCTGCTCAGATCAGTAGTTTTCCGTGGTTTCTCCGATCAACACCAGGTGAATGCCGGAGCAGAACCCTACCAAACGGGCCACGGATCGCGCGCGATCTGTCCTTCCCTTACACAAACAATTACACTAACATGCACTACACTACCACATATCCCGGGAGTTCGGTCGGGAGCTTAGAGCTTGTTCCGGCTGGGGCGGTGCCCCGCTGGTGGGAGAGTCCTGGTTAGGGGGAAACCCCACTAGCCGACGGTAGGTCGGTGCCGGATCTCGCCATCCAGCGGGGGAAGATCACCGCCATCTCCCGACAAAAACATGCACTAACTACTACACTAACGGGAAAAACATGCACTAAACACTACACTAACGGGACTAATGACCAAAGCCGTTGACGCGCCCGGAAACACGAAAATATCAATCAATCAAACAATTCCCTACTCTCTAAGGCGGAAGCTTAATGAAATAATCGAATGCTGTAATTCTCAAAGGAGGTAATTTATTGGGTAAATATTATTGGGAGAAAGAGGTTGGGAGATCATCGAGCAAGTAGCAATATCACTACAACATTTATTACATTTTCATTATGTTGAGGTATATGGTGATGAGGACATTGATACTTGAATAAAAATTTTGAAAACGTTTTACTATAAAGCAAATTTTTAATTATAAAGCCAATAGTATCTTAAAAATTTGATATTTTTCAGAATTCTTACTTCAATGGTCGTTGTATTTTAAGATTATTCTGGTAACATAACTCGGAATCGTAAAGTTTTCAGTTTGGAGTTTTCGTATCTTAATGAGGCTATTTGTTTCTTTCAAATTACTAAGGGAGCATTAGCAAGGTTACAATGTGTCAGAAGCATGAATACGTACTAAGCATAAAGCGAAAATTGGTAGTTGAGGGTCCTAACCTATACTTCGCTGGCAGTCTGTCTCTCTCGGCGCGTCGTTCACGATCTGGTTCGCCGTCGTTCACGACAGCGGCGCGGGAGCGGGGGCGGGGCCAGGACGGGAGCAGAGGGGGGACCCTGGCGGGACAGGTGCGATCCGCGCACGTCTCCGCTTCTGCTATTACCACCGCCGCCCCTCCCACCGCCTTCGCCGCCGCCACTGCCACCGCTTCTGCCGTCCCATCGCCACCTCCTTTGCCATTGCCATTACCACCGCCGCCGCCACCCCTTCCACCACCATCGCCGCCACCATTGCCGCCTTCCGCTGTCCCACCGCCACCTCCACTGCCACTACGACTACCACCGCCGTCGCCCTTCCACCGCCTTCCTACCGCCACTGCCACCACCGCCGCCGCCCCTTCCACCACCACTGCCACCACCGCACCATCCACCGCCCCTGCCAGCGCCAGCGCCACCGCCTCTTCCATCACCGCCGCCGCCCCTTCCACCACCACCACCGCCACCACCGCCACTGCCACCACCACACCAGCCACCGCCTCCGTCTCCGCCTCCGCCACCGCCACCACCGCCACCACCACACCATCCCCCTCCTCCGCCAGAATCCCCGCCACTGCCACTACCACCACCTTTTAACAGCCACCACCTCCACCACCACTGCCACTACCACAACCACCACTGCACCATCCAACGCCACCGCCACCGCCACCACTACTGCCACTACCACTCCTGCCGGCGTCCCTTCCACCGCCACTACCACTACCACGTCCGTCGTCACTGCTGCCGCCACCGCCGCCTCTTCCACCGCCACTGCCACCTCCACCTCAAACGTCTTCAACCCCACCGTAACCACCTCCGCCGTCATCAACATCACCGCCCTCACCGCTGCCTCCATCACCGTCTCCGTCGCCACCACCGCCGCAGGTTCGCTGACCGGGGGCACCCACGGGCGGCGGCGACGGCGGCGGCGGGCGAGCGGGCGGGCGGGTGGCGAGGCGTGGTCGCTGCCGCCGCCGTCGACGTCTTCGGCGTGCGCAGGTCGGGAGCGGCGACGGCGGCGGCGGCGGTGGCGGCGTCCCGCCAGTGTTGGCCCAGCCGCCGCGTCGGACGCACCGGCCCGCACAGTGCCTAGGTCAGGCCACCGCCGCTTCGCAACGCTCTGCAGACGCGCTCCGAGGCTGCTTCGTCGCCGCCGCTGACGCCGCCCAGCTCTCGCCCGCGCGCACGCACTCTCAGGTGGGAGCAGCGCAACGCGCCATCCACCCGCACGCGCGCCCCTTGCTTTTGGTCGCTGCGCCACCCCCTCGAGAACGGTTTTTGGCTACAAGTGTGGTTAGCGGAGATTGACGTTTTTTAATTTTTAATTTTATTTTTTAATACAGGATTTAAGGTTCGTGTGTCCTTCATTTAAATTGATGATTTTAGTCTTTCTCGTGCTTTTCCTTTTTGCCATATGAGTTAATCCTCTTTCTTTCACTCTTTGGAGCACTTCGTTGCAAACGTTTCTGCAAGTGTATTTGGAGGAGATGTTATCTTGTTATACTCAAGAAGGATTAGGTTCGTTTTTCATGGCATTAATTGAGCTCTTAATCAGCCCTTCGTTGAAATTAATCAATGACGCCTTTAATTTAATGTAATAAAGTATGTGTTCGAGTGTTTGCAATTCCATTTCTCTTATTGATCGCATTCGAACTCGCTTGATTTCGCGCGTGACATAGTTTTGTTTATCACCGTTCATCCCAATTCTCGTCTCGTCCTTTTACTTTCTGCATCACCTGCGTTCCAAACTACGTCAAGGAATGTTTTCAGCGGAGACACTATGTGTGCAGAGATGATTTAAGTTGGCGTATCGTTTCAATAGTGTTTTGCATTTAAATGGATAATTGTTCTTGTTCGTGGTTTTGTCTGCTCGTTGACTATGAAATCTATTATTATGTGCCCCACATGCGTACAAATGTCTATCAACACGTGTATGCACTGCGTACTACTCAGCGCAGATCTTTCGTATGCACGCAGCTTTTAAGTTGGCGTGTTGTACTGTCCGCGTTCATTTAAATTAGTTAATTTTATCTTTACGAAGCTGCGTCACTTCGTCTCTCAACTCGCACCTCTTCTTTTTTACTCTCTGGAGTATGCAGATTGAAATCCTCTTCAACTAGTCTTTTTAGCGGGAATATTAAGTATTACTCATATTTACAAAGAATTAATGTTTGTGTGTTCTACTACTTATGTTCTTAAACACTATTCATTGATGTTTAATAATTATGCTTTTAATTTTATTTAATGAAGAACCTGTTTTCAGAACTCCATATCCGTTTCATTTCTCTTCTTCATCGAATACGATCTTTCATGCCACTATTTTTATAATAAACAAACCTTTTGTTCAATGTATTCAAAAATTCCAAGTAGTGCATTTCAGCGGATATGTTATGTCATATGTCGCAGTATTAAGTTAGTGCTCCGATCTACTGATGATTGTAAACAATCCCATTTCTTTCCAGAGAATTTAGTTTATACTTTAATGTAATGAAGTGGCTGTTTGAGTCGCCTCGCCTTCCGTAGCCATTGCGGTCTTCCACTTCTTTCACCCGAGCTCAGGGCGAGCAGTTCTCGCGTAATCCTCTGCAATTCTCGCGTAGTATCCCGATCAATTCTGCAGCTGAGCGATGGCCGCGCTATAATTCACGCAGTCCTCTTGGTCGCTCGACTCGCACCTCTTCCTTTCCAACTCTGCACCATCTTACTTTATATGTTTATTTTTTACCGATATGTTATTGCTTGTTATTTCCTTCGATACGGAGCTCGTTACACACTGCATAACTTACCTGGATCGAGAGGATTGAGGTTACAAGGGAAATAGGAAAACAGTTGAATGGCGCTACATATTCTCTTATGGAGGGAATTCTGGGAGGGTATTATGTAAGGGAGTTATAGTAGTGAAATATGAAAAGACAAACTGAATCAAATTAACATTTAGTTAATAAATAAATAAGTAAATTTGAATCATTACAATTAGGCAAAATTTAATTTCTTGTATGTACCACAGGCATTAACTGGCGATCTCGGGCGACAAAATGCCCTCTTGCCAAAGTCTCAGACTTTTTGACGCCGCTCAATTATTATAACCTTTATAAAGCGTTTGGTTATTAAATAACCATTTTCAACAGCTGTTTTTGGCGGAAATATCACCTACTCATTTATAGTATTCAGTTTGTGAAAATTACTATTGTTGAAGAAAAAAACTTCTCAAAAATATTTTCCATTTAAATTAATGAATTGTGATTTTAATTTATTTCGTTAAGTGGTTCGCGAATTTAATATCTTTCGTTAAGTGGTTCTTTGCGTGGTTCTTAATCAAATATTAAAAATATATAATTGCCCATTTTCAAAACTTACATTTGAATAATGTTAAATGAGGATTTATAAATTTTAAAAACCAAATTTTGACATCTAAGAATAAAATGAAATTGAATAACGATTCCAAATGATATGATTGTCGACAAAACTTCATTTATACACAAATTAGGGTGATTGTACAATCTTAGGCACATTTGTGACCAGTATGCCGAAACGAGGAACATACTTCAAAACGTAGGAAGGAGAAATAATTCGTTTGGAGAAGTGGAGACAATATTGCATGAGGTTTTTGTGAAGAAGCAGCATTAAAATCTTTACCAAATGCTTGTCTTCCTGTGCAATTTCATTTCGCTTCTCCGTCGCCTTCGGCCTGTCCCGCCGCTCGCTCAACACCTGGTGGGAACACGTGCTCGCGGACGTGAATGGCCTCCGATGTCCACGAAATCACCACGTTACCAGGGCAACTTAACATCATATACGACTCGTCTCATGACTAAACGAAGGGGTCAATTATTGACATTGGGGTATTCAACATATGTATAAAAGTAAAGTGAAAATTATCCATTAAGTTTGTAATGAAAACATACGTTTTCATATTAAATTTTCGACGTGTATCGTTTGTATCTGCAAATATATATTTACAATTTTTCAGATAATAGAGATAAGACTGTTATTGAAGAGGATTCCAAAAGTGTGAATCGAATCATAAAAGAAATAAGTGTAACTCAATAATTGCTGTTTTATCACTGTAGAATTTTTTAAACGATTTGGTCCCATTTAAAACACAATGTACCAACATAAACATTTTATTCATAAATCTTCTTAAGTTGACGATCACAGAGTTATCAATTACTTTTATTTCTTATAGAGAGTTCGTCAAATACAAAACTACGTTAGTTTTCTAACTTTTCAGAATTTTATTGTTCCCTCGCCAGCGTTTGTGGAAACTGAGTGGAAAGAAGATACGTTATGTGGTGATGTTTCCGGAAGGCATGTAGCGGTGTCATAAGACCCCGGTGTAGATAATTATAAATTTAACTAGCAAGCCCTGATGAAGGAACAATAAAGTTCAAAAACGTTGACACGGTAATGTGTTTATATAACGAATCAATTCCCCTGGAGAAATTCAAAGAATCTTTTCATATTTATAAACTAATATAATATGTAAAATACCCAGCTCTTAGTCCACTTATGCATTCATCCACCCCAGCTCTAAACTGTTCGACCAGATCAATGATACGCGATAACGGTTGTTTCCCAGAGGAAAACACTATTTAATGTGTTGGAAGATTAAACGTGTTTATATATTTTCGTAAAATCAGTGTCATCACCATTTCGTTTGGACAACGAAGCGTTTGAGGGAAATTTGGTGTCACAGAAGTCGTTCTCTGAAAATGTTTTGAATGGAGCAGCTAAGAATAGATTTTTTTTCACATTGTGAACAGACTGCAGTTAGAAGGTACTGTATGAGACAGAAATGTGTAATTAAAAAGGTACTGTGTGTGTTTGATTGCAAATCGTTTAAGGAGAAACCAATATATGTCGTTTGAAACGTTTCTAACACATTGTTTCTAAAATTAAAGGAAAATTCGGAATCCTCTCATCTAATGAATGAAATGTGTTAAGTTGAGTTTTAATGTTGTATGTTTATCTTGTTTTGTGAACAAACTTCATGAATTTGACCTTGTTGAATAGACCCTACTGGCTAGGTAAATACCTGATATGTAGGATCTTCATTTAGTGAAACGCAATAGTCTATTTATGCGTCATCACAAAGACACTTTGGTGCTTCTTGTGCCCTCTGTGGCAGCAGCGTATGTAGACCAACACATATCAATGCACACACGGCACGTGTCAACCCCACCAATTCGCCTGACTCGTCCGATCCGTAATTCATAGACTTACGGGTACTTATTCGTACATATCTATGTACTTGGGTAACTACATCGTGTTTGAGTACTTTTTATACATCATGTTTATTCAGAAACGAACGTATTTTATTGACCCCAAGACTTAATTTTTATATACTATATTTTATAAAAAAGAAAAATCATTACATTTATTTTTTCTTTATTCGAATGCTATTTAGAATCTCAAAAATTATCATATTTTAGCAACGTCGTTACTAAAATATTTTATTTTAATAATGACCAACTTCATACACACTCGTACATGCAACTACTTATTACGCTTTAATTTTCTTTAATATCTAAGCCCTAACACCAAGTATATGAAAAATCGGTGTAATTGGTTCATAAAAGTTGTTTAACATGCATAGAAAATTACTTTACATTGTTGTAACATTTCAACGATATAATCAGAACGGATTTTTAATTAAATGATTAATCAATGACTTTAATAACACTTTTTCCTGTGATAAAGATACACTTTATTTCTTCAATGCCAGAGTAATAAATGTCTGGACGCTGTCATGGCAACAATATCCAAAAATCGTAAACATGATTGACTAAAGAAAAACCGAACGGTAATAAAGCGGTTATTTACCCTACAGACAATGTGATTAAAAATTTAATCAAGTTTAAAAATTCATAATGAGATATTAAACAGTTTTATGAACTCAGAAGAATTACATCTGTAGGGATTTCGTGCTTGGGGTCTAACCTTCCTGATTCGTGAATAAAGGTCTATTTAAACACTTTTTGATATGAATAACAATATTTTTTTAAAGGGGTTTATTCCGAACCTCTCCGCCTGGTAATGTTTGGAGTAAATGAGTATTGATTCCGGGCGCGGGGCACCGCCTCAACCGGGACAAGCTCTGACTTTCTGATTGGTCTCCCGATCTGCGTTGTAATGTAGTACACGTAAGTGTAAGTGTATGTGAGTAAGGGGGAGGAGGAGAGAAGGAGGAAGGAAAGATCTCACGCGGTCCGTGGCCCGTTTGTTAGGGTACTACTCCAGCATTTGAGTTGTTTTGATCGAAGGAACCACGGAAAACTACCGATTAGTATAGCCAGCCGCTAGAATTCTCCACACACTGAATTCGACCCAGCCTTGTAGTTAATTACGGAAATCCTGCCGCCGCCGGGACTCGAACCCTAGGTCCGGCACCGCGCCGCGAAGGCAACGATGTTGCCGCTGAGCATCGCAGCCGGTGCGACGTGACTGGAATTGCGTGCGGCCAGCCAGGTTGTTCCAGAGGGCGGCGCTCTCCGTCGCACAAGCTCCTGCTTCAAATTGGCCGCCCCCCGGTCGGGATCCTTCACCGTTGATCGCACAGCGCCGCTGATGGTTATCGTGTCAGGGGCAGACAAGCGTTGTAATCCCCGCGTCAACCGCCGCGTCCCATGAGCGGCGCTTGTTGCCGCAACAGGTTTACGGGAGCTTGTACGACACGCGACTAAAGGGGCAGCTTTACGGAGTATGACCATTCGCAATGTCACGTCGTGAGATATGTTTTGTGGTGGAGGCCGAACGGAAGCTGGCCGAAAGTTACGTTTATCCAGAATATTTACAGGCTCTCAAACTCTTAAAATGATTGATTTTCTCAATGAGATTACGATGTGCAATTTCTAATTTAAGTACTTTCAAGTTACTGAAAAAAAGATTCGTAATGTGAATTTTCTTGTTTGCCACATGGCTGTATATTAGAGCATTCGCAAGATCAAATTGTAAGCTATATATTGTGCTGAATGCTGAACGGAAGCAATTTGTAAGCCATATATTGTGCTATATGCTGAACGGAAGCTATGTTTATTCGGAAATAAATTATCTAACACTTCACTTTCAAGTTATATAGTAATATTTTAGTGTTGTCATGATTTTAAATGACCATACTATTGTACGTAGTAAATTATGCGACATGTTTTTCATTCATATCAAACGGTATGTTCTCATATCTCTCCTGTTTTCAACTCGAATAAAGAATTTGAAAGCATTCTACAGAAACAAATCTTAAGTTGGTTCTCAGAAGATTACCTTGCTTCATTTTGCGAAAAACGAACTGCAGAACAAGTTCGACCAGTATTGTGATTAACATGTGCGCAGAAAATGGACCTTAAAGATGGGGTGGCTCAACAGCCAGAGGGCGAAAGAGCTGCCACTCGCGAATGTAATCTCATTGAGAGCATTTTCCTCGCGAAGATGTGCATTGGTCTTCTTCAATTTATGCCCGATGCGACTTGCGATAAACGTTGCTCCTCCTGACCGAAAACACGTGAACCGGTTTGAGGGTCCTCACTATCTAAGATTGTGATTCGACGAAAGATTGGAGAACTTTTTTAATGTTATTTTTGAAGTTCAGAATTTTTTCCTCTTCATCCATACAGAGTATTCGTCTCACTTGTTGCTACGACCTGTTAACATTGTGTCTTCTCCCAGTAAATTTCTATCTCATATTTATGTTTTTGTAAAAAAGGTTTTTTAGATAATTTATGCCAAATTGGTTTAGAAAAATGTTTTATTTATTTATAACGAATAATTTTTTGGTGAAAGGACATGAAGGTATGCCCTCACGATGAAATTGTGCTACAGTTACAATTTTTTACATTGACTGACGACAACGTGATGTGGAACTCGCAAAATATCCGACGGAGTTTATTTGTTCATGCAAATAGTTTCTACCTCTCGAGAATGTCTTGAAGTTTCTAATTTGATACAAAAAAGGTTTTGAAACTTGTAATGCTACAACACCACATACTTTCTCGCATTGATTGTAAAGACTACGCAATATTACTACTGCAAAAGTTTCTAACCAGCTCTTTGGAAAACCTTTCTATTTTCAATACTGTAGTTGCAGGATGACGCGAACATTTTTTATTTCAATTATCAAAAATACCGAGAGTTCACGGAAAATGAGAACTGTGCACTTTTTATAAGTGTATTTTGCCCTATTCGAAAAAAGAAGGAAATAATTTGAAAAAATGGACTTGTTTTGAGAAAATCTGGTGTTTAAAATTCCCTGTATTTCACGCAAAATAACACGAAAACTCATATTTTCAAAACATTGTACTTAACCTTATTTAAAGATCTATCTTTGAAGAACAGATTTAATTAAGTAAGAATGTCTATCTTCAGTATTGTAGTGGTAGTAAGACACAGATAAAAATTGCACCTTTGCAATTTTCAAAAATTCAGAGAGATCAACGAAATTGTGTCTTTTTAATGTTCATTGCTTTATCCGAGAAAGAAATTCACTCCACAAATGTGGAGTGAATGAAGAGGCGAAAAAGTATGTGAAGTGTCCGAGAATGGTGGGTGAGAAGTGTCCGCATCGGGGCAAGACGGAAAGAATGCAAGAGGAGGAGGTGGTGGTGGTGGATTCGGGAGGAAGAGGGCCAGCTGGGAGGGTCTGGAACGGGTCGAATGGTAGACGGGAAGGGAGAGGGGATGGAGTGGAGCGACACGGGACGAGGTGTGGGCTGCGGTTGAGCGAAACTGCAGGAGCTGCGCAGGACTGACGCGTGTTGACACGAGGAGGGAGTGAACTGGAACGAGGCGTGCATGAGCGGTGGGTGTCTTGGCTGCGGCGGAGCAATACTCAAAGGGGCAGAGCGACATGGGATGACGCGTGTCGGTGCGGTGCGGAGCAGGAGGGGAGGGAATTTTGGGGTCGGAGGGAGAGCAGGGGCAAGGAAACAGATTATAGTGGGGCAAGGTTGAGAGGGATGGGGGAGGCGAGGTGGGATGGAATGGGACAGGACGGGAAGGTACGGGATAAAATTGGAGAGAACGGGGCAAAATGGCGGAGAGGAGCGGGAAGGGAATGAAGGTTATGGAAAAGATGAGAGGAAAAGGGAAAGGTCCACGAGACTTTCTGGGGCAACGGCGAGAGGGGCACGATGTCAAGAGCCAGGGAGAGGCGAAGCGGGTCGGGACAGGACGGGACGGAATGGGTGGGACTGAGTGTGGTGTGACAGGACGGACACAGTCGAATGGGAACCGGAGTAGATGGGGCGGGGTTGGGAAGTGACGCGAGAGGTCGCGGGAGCTGGGAGTTTTTGTTGCCTGAGCTACATGCTGGGGGAGTGGAGAGATGCGGGAATGGGGAAGGTTAGAGCAGAGAGGGAAGTAGGGGAGACAATGTGGAACCAGGTCGAGAGAGGTGGAATGAGGAGTGTCAGAGTGAATCGGGGCGGGACGGGACGGATAGGAATGGGCGGGGCTGGGCGAGGCCTGACAGGAAGGATGGGAACAGGACTTGAGACAGGGAATGGGGACTGGACGAGACAGCTGGGAGTTTTGGTGGCTGGCTGAGATACATGCGGAGGCATGGCGTCGCCGAGCGGGGGGCGGGGTAGGGCGGGGTGGGGGCGGGGAGGGGTGGAGCGGGGGAAGGCCAGGGCAGGCCAGGGCAGGCCAGGGCAGGCCAGGGCAGGCCAGGGCAGGCCAGGGCAGGCCAGGGCAGGCCAGGGCAGGCCAGGGCAGGCCAGGGCAGGCCAGGGCAGGCCAGGGGGCAGGCCAGGGCAGGCCAGGGCAGGCCAGGGCAGGCCAGGGCAGGCCAGGGCAGGCCAGGGCAGGCCAGGGCAGGCCAGGGCTGGGGAACGGCGTTGCGCTCCGCGTCAGGCCGGGAGGGGCCTTGGCGGGGCGGGACTGGACGGGACGAGGCGGACCGGGGAGTGGGGTGTGGCGCCGCGGGCGTCGCTGGGGCCGCGTGCGAAACGCTGAGCTGCCATCGACCGCACGTCGTAAAAGCGTGGCCGCTCGCCGTGAACGCCCATGCGGGAGGGAGGAGGGGGCAGCGTGTGCTACGACACGTCGTAAACGCACGGGCGCCCCTCGTGAGCGCGGACCGCAGCCGGAGCGTTTAATGAACTCACACGCACCCCCTCCCCCAAAAAAAGAATGTGTATAATTAACTGCGGTAGTAAAGTCCGGATTGAAAACGATCAATGGAATTTAACTGCCCAAGCCCGAAAACAACTATTCATGATGCTATTACGTTTCCTTCTCAACATTTTACTTTCTGTTTTACTCGTGATTATTGCACAATAAACTGTTGATAAACAGAGGGGCAAAGTACTGAACGTAAGATGTTTGGAGTTATACAGTAGATAACAGTTAATTTCAATCTCGTTTATGACTCTCGCATGGTCTTGTTATTTCTTGAAAATTATACTATTTCAAATGTCTGGAAAGTCGAGGAAACCAGAAATTGAGTTTGTGACGGCTTACTTCAAAGCTTTCCACTTAATGTGTTTCAATTTCGTTTATGAACTGGATAATATCACTTACATTATTATTGGTTCCTTACAACTCGATGGCTGTAAGACAGCATCATGAAACGTGACCGAGGCGTTAGAAAATAGAGTTCGCTTGCAAAGTATTTGAAGTGGAAGTTAAATGGCCGTCGCCTTAGACTATTGATGACACAAGTATTCTATTAACATTCACTACATCTACACAATACTGCAGTTTTTTTCACGTAAGTATTGCAATGGAATGATGAAAATTAACATATATTTGCTTCTACTGGAAAATTGGGTATTATGACTTGTTCATGATTGATCAATGATTCTGGGTACGGGAGATTTCTGATTCAATTGCTAAGGTCATCAGTCCCGTAAGTGTAGAGCATGTTTTTATCGCGGGAGGTGGCGGTCATCTTCTTCTGATGGATGGCAAGATCCGGCTCCGACATACACGTCGACTTGCGAGTTTGTTTTCTAACTAGGTATCTTCCATCAGTGGGGCATCGCCCCAGCCGGGACAGGCTCTAAGCTACATACCGGTCTCCCAGCATATGTGGTAGTGCAGTGCTTTCACGTGTATGTGTATGAGACAATTTTGAGGATAGGACAAGAAAGAGGAAGGAAAGATCGCACGCGGTCCGTGGTCCGTTTGTTACAGTACTGCTCCGGCATTCGCCATTCGCCACGGAAAACTACCGATCAGAGCAGCCGGCCACTAGAATTCCCCTCCAGACAGCGGTTTAATCCGACCTAGCTATGTAGCTAGTATCGAAAATCCTGACACCACAGGGACTCGAACCCTAGGACCCAGTCAGAGGCACTGCAGTGACACCTATTGATACCCTGAGCCACCTAATCCGGTATGACTTCTTCGTCCTCTTTGTGTGAGCCTAGTAAACATTACGTAACCGTTCCAATTGATAACTACTGTTCCCGAGAGTGGTAGCACAGTGCATCAACTGATGTCACTGTAGCATCTCTGACCGGGAGGTCCTATGCTCGAGACCTGACGGCGGCAGGATTTTCGGCTCTAGATTTTCAGCTAGGTCGAATTCAGTCGCTATCTGGAGGAGATTTCTAGCGCCCCCCCACACACACATACACACATACACACATACACACACATACACACACATACACACACATACACACACATACACACACATACACACACACACACACAAACATGCACTACAGTACGACATATTTCGGGAGATCGGTCGGGAACTTAGAGCTTGTTCCGTGTTCCGGCTGGGGCGGTGCCCCGTTGGTGGTAGAGTCCTGGTTACGGGGAAATCCCGCTAACTGACGGTAGGTCGGCACCGGATCTCGCCATCCAGGGGAGGGGGAAGATCACCACCATCTCCCAAGAAAAAAACATGCACCACACTTACGGGACTAATGAGCGCCCTGAATCACCAACCAACCGACGAAATAATTGCCGTAGAAACAGCACCAGTGGCACGAAGCCGTGGAGCTGTGGGCCTCTGCCGGAGCGCCCGCGCGGGGCCTCGTGTCGTCCTGGGCACGCGCGCGCCTTCCGGAGGCGACGGCCGCAACGCCCTCGGCCCCCGATTAGGCGCAGCGCCCGCGCCGCACCGCGCATGGCGATGGCCCAGCCCCCACGCCAACGGAACAGCTCTGTTATACTGCGGGTTGCACAGAGTTGCGTTTGAAGGATATCAGCTGTTTTGTGTTTTGTCCAATCGCGACCTTACACGTCACTACCGTGACGTCATAATGGTGGCGTTCAGCCTTCCGATTGGATGACACCGAAGCAGCTGATATTCTTCAAACGCAACTCTGTGAAAACCGCAGTATAGCTGCATCAACATGTAAAAGAAAATCCTGAATGTTTGTTTTGTTCGTAAAAACTTAAATGTATTGCAGCTAGTTACGTTAATACCAAAATTATAATTGTTAACTATTTGTCGAGGCCATGTTGTGCTTCTCTAGTCATTTCTTCTTTTATATTCTTCTTCTCCTCTTTCTTCTCTTTATTCTTCTTCTACTATTTCTGCGTCTTCTCTTTTTTCTTCTCCTTTATCTCTTGATTGATTACTTCGTGTTTCCGGGCGCGTCAAATTCTATGGACATTAGTCCCGTAAGTGAAGTGCATGTTTTATCGCGGGAGGTGGCAGTTATCGTACTCTACTGGATGGTGACATACGGGGTCGAACAACAAGTTGCCTTGGGGTTTTCTCAATCAGATATTTTCCACCAGCGGGGCACCACCCCAGATGGGACAAGCTCTGAGATCCCGACTGGTCTCTTGGCATGTGTGATAGTGTAGTGCTTATAGCTCTAAGTGAGTTTAAGGGGTGAGGTATAAACAAGGAATAGGAAGGAAACATCGCGCGTAGATCCGTGGCTAATTGTTAGGGTTCTTCTCCGGCATTCGCCTGGTGTTTACCGGAGAAACCATGGATCAGTGCTGCAGTCCCTAGAATTCTCCTTCCAGCGGCTGAGCTCGAACCAGATATCTAGATAGTGTCGAAAAACTTGGCTAGGACCTCCCCGCTAGAGGCGCTACAGTAGCATCAGTGGATGCCCTGAGCCACCTAAGCCGGTCCCTTTATCGCTTCGAAAACCCAACTAATGTTAATGTGGAATGAGCATGTCAATGGGCGCTGTAACACGAACGCTCGAACGTCAAGCGAGTTTCCTAATAAAACAATTGACGGACGCCTGGTTACTATCACGTATTAACCGATTTTATCCATATTAACCGAACATTTATAGATATAATTTATTCACGACCTAATCTCAATAAATTGAATGAGGAACGTGGGAGAAATACTTGTACACACGTCGCAGTAGTTGTGCAACAACATTGTGCACTTGAGTTCGTTGCTGTAGCAACATTAATTACTACAAGTATAGCTTTCACACATCCAGTTACACAGAGAATAGATTAAAGCCACTACAGTCAATCAAAGCGCAACTCTGTTGACAGCATGAACGCGCACTTGTTCACTGGTGTCCGAGTCGGCCGCCAGGAGGCAGGCAGGAGCTCGTGGAAGACGCGAGGTGAGCGGAAGGCGGCGGGCGGGGCGACGCTGCAAGTGTCACTTAAGTCATTAAAAACAGCCCATTAAGAGGCATTACGGCCCGCGCGGCCGCCGCACCCGCTTTGTCTCTTTGCTGCCCCGGGGACCGCGAGAAAACACAGACGGCGTATGGATTACGGTCATTACGAAGGCAAAGAGCAGCAAAATGATGACTTCGTCTTCGGCGGATGCGGGGTATTCATTAGAGCGAGACTTTTTTGGGGCGTAGGGGATCCAGAGGTAAATTCCTTGGAATCGGACGCGTGTTTTAGGGTCTAATGTTTCGTTTATCGAGGTGGTTTGTATCAATGGGATCTGTATAATCGTGTATGGCGATGAAAAATGCGAGCAATGACTGGATGAAAAATCCAAATGTTTAACTGTGCGGGAAATGAACAGCGGAAATAAAATTCCTGCGAATGCAATAATATATCAAAGTTGTTTTTTATCTCTCTCGTTATAGTTGTATTGTTTATGTTTGTGCATGCAAACAATATCACCAAAAATAAAATGTTATATTTGATATCCACTGCCGTCTCCACCTCCACAATTAGCAACAGACACATGCATTTTGAGAACTGCCAAGGAAATGGCGCGTTGTGGGAAATATTTCCAAGAGTTCCACCAAAATACTAAGGGCTTATTCAGGGTGTAATGTCGTCCCTAAATTAAAATTGATTTTCATTTTTGAAAGAAGGTGGAGATACAAAAAAGAAAAGTTTGAACAAAGTACTAGGCTAGTTAGTATTTCAAATTACTTAAATATCATTACTATTCTGTAATTATATTGCCATTTTAAACATTGAACTACCACACGAACCGAAAAAGACGGCCGATATTTTCCAAGCAACCAGGTGAGCCATCATCCAATTCAGTTGTTTACTTGGGGATGAAAATCCGGCGTTGGAGGTTCGGGCCTACGACCTCCCTGTCTATGAATCTGTACTTGACTCGGCAACGGCATCCGGTCAGCAATAATAATAATAATAATAATAATAATAATAATAATAATAATAATAATAATAATAATAATAAATGGGAGATACTGTGGGTTTCTAAATTATAAAAAACAAATACGTTAATTTTACACAGTTTACATGACTTGCAAAATTGTTCAATTTATCTATTCTTAAAATTTGTAAAACTTGTAAATAAGTTTAATGTAGATATATGTTGGTATAATATTGTTAATTTATATAATGTCAGACAAGTTGTCATACTTTTATAGAAATATCTGTATGTCACTGAAGACATGTGTGAAAATAAAGGATAATTACAAAAACAGCGAAAATAATTCATTTTCACACATTTCCCATTTCTTGACCAACATAAATCCGATAATTTAACCTGTCATCCCAAGTGCCGGCATGAATTAATTCTTGCCAATTCGACCCATCGCGCTGCACACAAACCTCAGAGTCCGAATGGCGACGATCGTGTGTAACGAACCCAACTGTGAGTGACTCATGGAGCTGTCTGGGGGCTCTATAAAAAAATAGCACGAGGAGTGCGCAGGCGAACGCACGACCGGCGCGTCAACGCGTTGGCGCGCGATGCTCTGCGCGTGCGCAGACGTCACGAACAGCCACGCACTCACTCTCGCTTTCGCGCGGGAGGGCATCGACGTCTCGCACGCGGCCCGCCTCCGAGCAGAGGCGCAGCCCAGGCAGGCGTACTACTCGCGCGACTTTTCTTGAACGATGGATTGAAGAAATGCGGGCGGAGTGGGGGTATTAGTTACAAAGTCGGCCACTAGATTATTTACAGTAATGCCAATCTCTGGAAAATCAAAGTCAACCTGCTACGTATGCGGACTGCTGTGGGTAGGCAACATCACTACACTAGATAGGTTTTAGGTGCCTCCCTTGAAGGACCTGGACCTGCCTCAGTCATTTTTTAGATAATGGTAATAAAGATGAACAGAAGTTCTCGACTATGAAAGCAACTAGTTTTGACTACACTCTGTTTCGCGCCATCGAAGTTTTAATGCTTGGAATGTCATCAGTGCTCGCTGCGAGCTTTGCTCTTCAACTGTTTATTGCTCAAGGGAGGGGGAAGCAAGGTCATCGTTCAAGAAAAGTTGCGCGAGTAGTACTTCGATTAAAACATTGTACTTGGGTTTTTATAACCTGGCAGTTGACGTAAATCAGCCATTACGATGTCATCCAATCGAAAGCTAAAGCAGTGGTGAAGTTTGAACTCCCGATTGGACGAAATCGTCAAGAGCTGATTTACATCAACTTCCAGGTTATAAAAGTCCAGTGTCAGAGCTAGACAATTTTGAGCCCGGGACAATGCTGAAATGAAGACCCTCCCCCGAAAAAATTTAAAATATGAAAGTTGTATCAAGAAAACATATGGTTTATTTCATTTCAACTAAGAGAGATATATTCATAATGCATAACGGCGAATTTTCTTTAGAAAAACTCTTTTTGCCGGGCCCTCTAACCCATATCCTCGTAAAAAGTGGATAAATCGATAGATTTTGAAGACTTTTCCCCTAAATTTAGCTACTATGATAGCTAAATAGTTATTGTTTAAATTTAGCTAATATAACAGCTAAATTTAGCTACTATAATAGCTAAATTTAGGGGGAAAATTCTTCTAACAAGTGGTGTAAATATAATTAATTTTTAGTGGGTCCTTGATAGCTAAAAATCGATTGACTGCAAAACGTCTGCCCGCATGTCTTTATCTGTCTGTCAGCCTGTGAACTACGCTAGCGGCTGGCTAAACAGTTCAGCCGATTTTCCCCAATTGATTTTCCCCAATCGATCTGTCTTATGTCGCCACCCCTTGAATTTGAAACCTATATTTTAATTTTGGGGGTACTTTACATGAAACCCATGGGACATTTTCAAAATATATAAAAAATGGCTCCTTCATTTTCGAATAAATTTTGTTGTTGGATAGTGTAAAGGACTTTTAAAGGAGAGTGGTTCAGGTCTCGTGTTCGTTAAAACCCTGCTTTTTCGAACATTTCCGAATTCAAAATATTTTCGGTGTATTCCTACAACTATAATGATGAAGTTAGAGAGATTTTTCCTTAATGAAATCGTTTCTTATAGATAGATTTTGAAATAAGGTACTGTCCAATTTTTCGAAAATTTGAGTACTTTTCACGTAATTTTGTGTTGATTTTTGCGTTTCGCTTCGCGTTGTTTGATAAATGTTTGTATAAATGATGATAAAAATGGTGAATAGAGAGAATGGAAACAATAAGGTGTCCGTAAATCCGCATATTTGCTTCAAATTTCCGAGACTGTTGGAGCAAATTGGCGGTTACATAACAAAATATCGTTATTCCTGAGTATTATTTAGGAACACGTTTAGCACATAGTTATCACTAATAATATTATATAACAATTGAATGCTCTTCTTATAAATGTCGTCGACTGATTTACGATAGTGGCCATTCCTAGCAAATTGCGCTGGCAAATGTTGATTGTTATTTGGCAGGTTTAGCAGGTACTACAATGCTTTTTAGACGATGTTCATAAACCATATGCTTTTGCCAATTTCTTCACTTGAATCCATAAATACATATGATGCGATTGATTGATTGATTAATGTTTCCGGGCGCGTCAACTGCTATGGTCATTAGTCCCGTTAGTGTAGTGTATGTTTTTTCTCGGGAGATGGTGGTGATCTTCCCCCGCTGGATGGCGAGATCCGGCGCCGACCTACCGTCGGCTAGTGGGGTTACCCCCTAAACAGGACTCTCCCACCAGCGGGGCACCGCGCCAGCCGGGACAAGCTCTAAGGTCCCGACCGGTCTCCCGAAATATGTGGTAGTGTAGTGCATGCTAGTGTAAGTGTGTGTGTAAGGGGAGAGGATAGGACAAGGAAGAGGAAGGACAGATCGCGCGCTGTCCGTGGCCCGTTTGGTAGGGTACTGCTCCGGCATTCGCCTGTGGTTGATCGGAGAAACCACGGAAAACTACCGATCAGAACAGCCGGCCGCTAGAATTCTCCTCCAGACAGCAACTGAATTCGACCTAGCTGAAAAGCTAGTGTCGAAAATCCTGCCGCCGTCAGGACTCGAACCTAGGACCTCCCGGTTAGAGGCGCTGCAGTGACATCAGTTGATGCACTGAGCTACCGCTACCGGTCATATGATGCGTTTACAGCAGTAAACTATCTTCGTGTTTGTACTCAAAATAGATGGAAATAAAAACGACCATATCTGATCATGCTAAACTTCAGTAAACATATTGTTATACAGTACATTTCGAATTACTTTTAGTTTTATATAATACAATAAAGATACATTTGATCTCCGTAGTTATAAAGGATGTTAATGACATATTAATTAAAGTGTATGAAGGTTTCAGTAAACATGAACGTCTGTTCCGATATACCTCTACTGGATGCGAATATCCACTCAGTGGATGTTGTTTAGATTCTCTAATTTTGAGTCATCTGTCATTCTGCTGCTCTATCCAGTGGCGTGAAGACACGGAGATAATAGAAAACGCTTCCTAATATTATATGCAATTTCCAGAGCCCAACATTTGTTGCGTTGTCTTTGGGCAAGGATGATCTTGTGTGGCTAAGATGACTACTCCTCTTCTTTCCATAATGGAGAAGCAAAACCTCTGGTAATTTATTACCCCTGTCCAGAGGGCGCTAATCGAGTCCAATCATGTTTTCTTCTCCCCCTTCCCTCCTTCCCCCACCCGCGGTGCGCACCTCTTCGCAATTAACTCGGAACACGTGCAGCTTCCATTTTGCATCGGAAAACATACCCCTCTAATAGTTCTTGCGAACAGAGAAGCTGAACACCTGTCTTCTGGCCGCGATCAGTGTAAAGGGGAGCACTAACAAGACGGAGATCATAGAACAAATTTATATTGATTTTCTTGCTTTCAAGAACTCACTTCACCGCTCAGCCGACCCGGGAGAGGGGAGAGGGGTTGATCTGTTGTGTGGTGACCAATCTTCATTCCTTTCACATATAATATTTTTTTTTTAAATTTATTTTACGTCAAAAAACAGTTAAAACTGCGTATGACGTGCTATGGGGAAAAGTGAATTGTGTGCATATTTTCAAAATTCTGTGATCCCTACACTAAGTCATATACTACTTAAATTTTGAAAACAGAAAACAACAACAACAACAACAACAACAACAACAACCTCCCATGTAATAAAACCTATTTTCAAGGATAAATAAGCAATACATTTTGGCTCTTATCCATGTTGTCCTTCGGAATAATACTTCCTACCGCGACCACATGGAAACATTAATTTGAATAATTGTATTTCCCACTGAATTCTAGAAGACGTGCACAGAAAATGAAGTTACATTTATGTCCAGAAGCAAAACAAGGGGCCATCTCAGCATTTGCTCAATGGATCAGGGAAACTGGACGAAAAACCTGATCGAGATGGGGGTCATTGACCCGGAAGCTGTGTTACAATAGTTGTTACAGGTTGTTTATACTCATTTATACAGTTCAAATGGTAATTAATGCATTATGTATCATTGTTAAAATTAATGTTACTTTTCTTGTGATGCTCAGTATAGTCTCTAATTGTATAGAAACAGTTATGCAGCAGAAACGATTTCACTTGGGATTTAAACTTTTCTTTGGAATTAATCGTTTAATGTCATCTGGCAAAGTGTTGTAAAATAATGTATATGTATTGTATGTGAATTTTTTGTAATTAGCTGTTGATACTGTCACCTGATGAATATGATTTCTACGTCGAGTGTTATAGTTATAGACATCGGCATTTTCTGAAAATATATTCCCGCCCTTAAGCAAGTCATTTTTGACAAAAACCACTGATTTGTAAATAAACAGACACATTCGTGTGGATGCTGGGATTTAAAACTCGTTCTGTTTAATGTGGAATTTTGGTGAGCAAAACGGATTTACGGCTTTCGGGAGGTTCTCTGGTTTTCCTTTCCTCGCATTCCATCACTTTCCATCACCATTCATGTTATAGTATTATCAACTACTATCCGTCAAAACTAGTCGTTTGTACCGTCGAAAGTCCTCCAAGTCCCTTGTACCGTCGAAAAGTAAGTTTAGCGAAGATCATAATAAAGATTAAAAATATTATGTCCACGAAGTATAAATACGTATACATCTACATACACACATACACAGGATTGGGCAAAATATTTTAAATTTTGTATTTAAATATTTTGCCAAAATACTTTGTAAATAAGTACTTAAATACGTACTCAAAATACATTAGGTTTTGAACTACTGAATATATATGTATTTAAAATATTTCAAATACTCAAAATACAGTAAATACAATAATTTTGCCTTATAACTTTTTTATTGCAACAATATATTGTAATTTTAAATTACAATAAATTACTAATTGAGTCATAAATTTCCGAACAATAACAATAAACTTTCAAATATAAAACTTTCACCCACACTTTAAAATATAAAATTATATCAAAAATATATATAACTGAAATAAACGGAATTTGCTTTTAAAACGACGAGTTTTTGAAACAAATCATCAGAAAATAAAACCCTATTTGGGGAATGTATAAAACCCGCAAAGGAAAACAGTTGTTGAACTGGCGCTGATGAACATAAACTACCAACATCCATGTTATCATTCCTCTCTCATCATCATTTCGCCTACAAGAACATTATATTATCCTTCACGTTGAAGAAGGCAAGTTAATAGCAAAACATTACTGTAATAACCTGTCCAGGAAAGGGAAGGGCATAAACATGTATGCATTCTCCCTGGTATACGTTCTCTACAGAAAATGACACTCATCATCAACACTTATAGTTTCGTAGAAAAGTAAGTGTAAGACTATTCAGTATGACTTCATACATAAATGACATAATTGATATATAATAATAATAATAATAATAATAATAATAATAATAATAATAATAATGACGATATACATAACGATAATATAATAATAATGACATGATTTTTTTCTTAATTTTAAGCTGCACCACGTCGTCTCGTCCTTACCTACATTATATTTTTATGAGGACGCTTGCGTGTTTTATTATGCTTGAATACATTTGCGCGCTTTTATCCACTTGATGAATTGCGAGTTACAATTTATGGAGTACAGGGAGCTGTGTAGCTGTAGCATTCGCGTCCTGAAATATGCGCGGAGTAACATATTAGCGCATGCGCGGCGCATCTCGCACGTGTAAAGTGCTTGTGCATCATATTTCTCTCGCTGCCCGCCGCTGGCGGCGCTCGAGACGGCGCCGGGCGCGACGTCGCAGCCGGGGCGGCAGGAGTGGCAACGACAGAAGGAGATAACCCGAGGGGTGAGCGTAGAGTGGGAGGTTATCTTACTGGGAGCGGTGCGGGAGTTGTGTTCAGTGCGTGTGAAGATGATGTGAAAAGTGAGGACTGTGTGGTTGATTGATTGATTGATTTTTTCGTGTTTCCTGGCGAGTCAACTGCTTCGGTCATTAGTCCCGTTAGTTTAGTGCATGTTTTTTCTCGGGAGATGGCGGTGATCTTCCCCTGCTGGATGGTGAGATCCGGCACCGACCTACCGTCGGCTAGTGAGGTTTCCCCCTAACCAGGACTCTCCCACCAGTGAGGCACCGCCCCAGCTGGGACAAGTTCTAAGCTCCCGACCGGTCTCCAGGAATATGTGGTAGTGTAGTGCATGTTAGTGTAAGTGTGTGTGTAAGGGGAGAGGATAGGACAAGGAAGAGGAAGGACAGATCGCGCGCGGTCCGTGGCCCGTTTGTTAGGGTACTGCTCCGGCATTCGCCTGGTGTTGATCGGAGAAACCACGAAAAACTGCCGATCAGAGCAGCCGGCCGCTAGAATTCTCCTCCAGACAGCAACTGAATTCGACCTAGCTGAAAAGCTAGTGTCGAAAAGCTAGTGTCGAAAAGCTAGTGTCGAAAAGCTAGTGTCGAAAAGCTAGTGTCGAAAATCCTGCCGCCGTCAGGACTCGAACCTAGGACCTTCCGGTTAGAAGCGCTGCAGACACATCAATTGATGCACTGAGCTACCGCTACCGGTGACTGTGTGGTGGATGTGGGGTCGGTGTAGGTGGATGTGGTGTCGGTGTGCGGGGGGGGGGAGCGGTGAGGATAGTGGAGACGATGGAGGATAGCGTGGTAAGGAGTGGAGGGGACGGTCGGAATGGAAAAGGCGAAAGAGTGTGTGTGTATGTGTGTGTTTATGTGTGTGTGAGTGTCTGTGTGGGGGGTCTATGCCCCTGCGAAGAGAGGTTGAAGTCGTCGATGTGCAACCAATGGGAGCCGTTTGGGAGATGTGTGTTCCAGGGATGCATGAGGATATGGTGCAATGAAGGCTGCAGTAGAAGTGCGAACGGTGATGGAGGTGTAGACGACGAGCTGGTGGAAGCGGTGTGAATTATGAGTTATGTAGTTGAGGTGTTCGTGAGAGGGAGGTGGCGAGGGTGGAGTGGTGGGGGGATGGTGGGAGTGGCGTGGTTGGAAAGAGCTTCGGGGGAAATGCGAAGACTATTTGAGCGGTGGGCATGGTGACGGAAGCGACCATGAAAGGAGTGTGGCCGAGAGAGTTGGAAGGAAGCTACTCTGGATGAGCTAACAGTAGAGTTGATGAGGGTGATGGGGGAAGATGAGTCAGGTGAGGGCGGTAGGAGCAGAATGCGCCGAGGGGGTGGTAGCATAGGTGGAGGGGGTTGGAATGGTAAATGGAGAGCTGGTGGAAGGAGTGTGAGTTATGCAATTGGGGTGTTCGTACGGGAAGAGACGAGGGTGAAGAGATGGCAGGGATGGTGGGCGTGGCGTGAGTCACAAATAGCAGAGGGGAGGGTGGATGCTATTCAAGCGGTGGGCGTGGTGTCGGAACAGTATGGGCGAGAGATGGTGAAGTGGTGTGGGAAGGGGAGACAGTAGAAAGTCCGGTGTATGTGAGGGCGGTGGGAACAGGAAACGCGGAGGGGGGGTGGGTGGGAACGGTGAGGGCGTCGGGGGCGTGAGGGGTTGGTCGGGGCGACGACCTCCTCGCCAGTCCGTGCCAGCGCCGCGCCACGCCGCTCCGCACTCGCCGCGCATATTTCTTGTGGCAAGTGGACGTATTAATTTGCGTCCGCCAGGGCGCCCGCTGCGGCGCGGCGCGACGCCTCTGGCAGCCGAGCCGCCCGCCACCGCCCCTCGCTCCTCACCCCTCGCCCTCGCCCCTCGCCCGCCACCGCCGCCCTCCTCTGCGGCTTTTGCTTTGCGCAGAATCTCTGCAAGGCACAACGGTTCTGCCGCTTCTATACCTATGACTCCAAATATCTTTATACGTACGTCTTTATACGTACGTCTCTATACGAACGTCTCTATACGTACGTCTCTATACGAACGTCTCTATACCAACGTCGCTATAGGAACATCTCTATACGAACGTCGCTATACGAACGTCTCTATACGGACGTTTCTTTACGTACGTCTCTATACGTTCATTTCTTTACGTCGCCTCTCTATACGAACTACTCTATACGTACGTAGTTTCATCTATTCTCGTTGCTGACATACCATGTCTCTAGGGTGGTTATTATTTTCGCAAAGTTGGAATTACTTTGACTAACCATGACATATTATGTATTATAAATTAATTCAAGAACATGTCATTTAGGATGAGTGATTTACGAATGTCCACGAAGTTCGTATACTTTTCTTTACTTCGAACAAAAAAATTAAACCAATATCCTAAAATTTGTTACGTTACTGTTTGTGAATTAAGTGCTGCAAAATCTAGGTGGTACGGGTTAATGTAGTTTAATTTCTCTAAAAGTTTGTATTCTCCATTTTTTATATTTTATATATTATTAAGAATTCTATATTATCGGAGAAATTACCCAAGTAACCACCATTCCAGTGGCGTAACGTTCGGGCCCGCAAGGTCCGAACCCTATACGTAGTCTATACGAATGCGCGGGGGCTCAGGTAACAGAGAGTCTATTTTTAGGCTGAAGGTTTTGCAATTGTATGAAATATTGATTACGTGATACTTCCTCTGATACTTTGCGATAGTTGATGCAATGAAAGATTAAAAGCAGCATCTTCCAGAAGAACGATTGTTTTCTGCTTCGGTAGATTGTGTAATACTGTTTCCAAATCAATAAAGGTGAGCAAGTCATTTAGATCAATCATCATTGATAAAATTAAAAAATAAAATTGCTTATAAGCACTTCATCATTGTTAACAATGAACACGACACACAAACTGTCTTTCGAGTGTTGTTGAAGATGATGTGCCATCCAGCTTCACTAGTTTTCGATGTAAGTATGGTTTTTATTAATAAAACTATAATATGTGAGTAACTTTGATTTCCTGTGTAGTAATCATAGCGCGATCAACATGAATTTGTTAATAATAGTTAATACAATTAGTTTGTAATGTTAAGCTTTATTGCATAAGTACATGTTTTGAAACGGGTAACGTTAGGAGCGAGTTTTCAAATTTGTACGAATGCAATAGAGAAACATTTTAAACTAGTAGTGTACGCTATTTTTTGTATAACAGTATTAATTATTATTAAGAGAATCAAGAAAAAACGTTCTTTGAGATCTTGAGTGTTTGACATCTGTGCCAGCAATCGGTGGTTGGCTGTTCCGTTTACCGTTACCTCCTCACGATTCTCTTGCTGTTATTGGCTGAATGTATGATGACGCAATCATTTATGCCATAAAATGCTAATACATCATCATTTGTGCCGTAAAATGCTAAAACATCATCATTTGTGCCGTAAAATGCCCTTTTATGAACGATTTCTTGCAACAGAAAAGGTCGTTTATAATGCAGGTATACAAAAAAGATTTATTTACTTTGTAAAGTACTAACACTACTTGTGTTTGCGGGCAACTACTGTTTGTATGGTGCACAGTTGATTTAATTTCTTATGTCACTATTGTGACATACAGCGTGTGACTGCCTTTTGTATGGCTATACACATTTATAAAGGAGGCCCGCATAAAAGTTTTGCGGGTGGACCTGCACTCACTTCGTTACGCTCCTGTTCCATTCTAACGTTTCTCTATCAACTCCTCTTTTAATGGTCTGTCCACTCCAGTCTTCATTGACAACTCTATCAGCTCCTCATTTTTACACTCCTTTTAATTTATTGGTTGAAGACAATACCCCTCCAGAAGAAATTATGAGTACATTCATGATTAGAACCAGAAACAGCAACATAATTTTCCCTGATTCAAATGATAATGTCTTGATGGCAATGTAGCATCAGCTATTTATGAGATAGAAACGACAAAGTCTCAAAGATATAATCACAGAAACATAGTAAACATTGGGGAAAGAAAAATTCGAATGAAATAATTGACTGCTCTAAAATAATGCTTAAACAAATAAATAATTATCTAAAACTTCATACTATTGGCTGAAGAGTCTGTTGGAAACACTTTTTGCTCTTTACTCTAATATTTTTTCCTACAAGATTCATAATAAAAAGCATTTAATTAGAATTTCAGTGACGTGGAATGTTTTAAGCGTCATCAGAATGTCAAGGCGAGTGAGTGCTTGAACTTGCCAAATTCACGGTCAAGCGAAAACCAACTCACCCACCTAGAAACGAGGTTTTATTTCGCTTCTTTGCTTCAATGATCGTGGGGAAGCAGCGTCACCAGTGACCGCAGCCAATGCGAAATAGCGCTCTACCCTCGACGGTGTTTTCCCTTTCTGTTTCTTGCTCGAAATGCTCGCCTTCGTCCACCCATTGGGTTTCTTATTCTCTGAGATGTAATCTAGTCTACTATTTAATACGTTCTTCATACATACTTCACAATGTTAGTAATACTTAAGTGTACTGCTCGGTGAAACTTTCAGTGCAAAGTTTACTTTAAGGAAATAGATAATAAAATACATTATTTTATGGCATATTACGCCTATGATGCATTGGTACGACAAATGTTGCACAATGAAAAAATATTACTAGCAATAGTTAAAACAAAACGTAGTTTAAGAGAGTGAGAGTGAGTGTGAGTGACAGTGAGAGTGTAAGAGAGTTGTAAATGCAGACGGATGAGGTAAAAGGGAGATTCATTTAAATGCAGCTGATAGGATCTTCGTTCGTGTAGGTGGATTGAGAGATCGTTAGGAAATAAGCATTTTGCGAGGACTTTTGGCTGAGAAGCTTAGAGGAGAACGTGCAGCTTTGCAGACATCCACCGATCAGTGGAGAGAGAAAGAAAGAGAGAGAGGGAGAGAAAGAGAGAGACGGAGAGGGACAGAGAGAGAAAGAGAGAGAGGGAGAGGGACAGAGAGACAGAGACAGAGTGACAGAGTCAGAGAGAGGCAGAGAGAGAGGGAGAGGGACAGGGAGAGACAGAGAGAGACAGAGAGAGACAGAGAGAGACGGAGACAGAAACAGATAGAGACAGAGACAGAGAGAGACAGAGATGGGAAATAGAGAAGGTGGGCTTTTGGGTGGGCAGTTGAGTCAGCGGGGATTTGAGAGGATATGCAGTAGAGAGTTTCTTCGATCGAGAAGTAAGAGGAGAGTCCATTAGCAAATGCGCGCTCCGCAAGCGGGTAGACAGTTCCGAGGTACACGTGCGACTGTTCTCAGACACTTCCACCCAGTGGAGGTTTAGAGGCGGCGAATAATTGGGCTGATACGGGCATTTGCGAGGCAGTTGGAGGATGGTTGAGAGAAGATTGTGGTTGAGTTGGAGGAAGGGTCTGGGGCATTTACACGGCGGGCAGTTGAGAGTTCCTCCGCTGGACAAGGCGAGTTGAAAGACTGTTAACAAATGCGCGTTGTGCCTGCAGGCCATGCGGGCGAGACCGCTTACAGACACACGTGCAGCTTTTCGCAGACACCCCCATCCCTACCCATTAGAGGGGAAGGTGAGGGACTCCCCACACCCGGCCCCGGCGCAGTGGGGGGGAGGGGTGGGCTTGGAGTGGGCGGATGATCCACGGGGCAACCAGCGCGCGCTGGGGGCTACGCCTGCCCGTCCCGGAGCGGCCGAGCGGAGCGATCCGCCTCGAGCCACTCCTCCAGCCTGGTCCCCGCCGCTCCACAGCCCCGCCCCCCGCCGCCCCCGCCGCCCCCGCCGCCCCCGCCGCCCCCGCCGCCCCCGCCGCCCCCGCCGCCCCCGCCGCCCCCGCCGCCCCCGCCGCCCCCGCCGCCCCCGCCGCCCCCGCCGCCCCCGCCGCCCCCGCCGCCCCCGCCGCCCCCGCCGCCCCCGCCGCCCCCGCCGCCCCCGCCGCCCCCGCCGCCCCCGCCGCCCCCGCCGCCCCCGCCGCCCCCGCCGCCCCCGCCGCCCCCGCCGCCGCCCCCGCCGCCCCCGACGCCCCCCGCCCCCGCCGCCCCCGCCGCCCCCCGCCGCCCCCGCCGCCCCCCGCCGCCCTCCGCCCCGCCCCCTGCCCTCCCCTCGTCATCATGCCGTTGCCATACGGACGACGCCGTCCCGCCGCTTTGCCGTCCACGCACCTCGCCTTCCCGCCGTCCCGTCGTCCTGTCGTCCGCCATCCCGCCGCCCCGCCCCTCAATCGCTCAGCCACCCCGCCGCCTCTCCGCCCCGCAGCCCTCACCCGTCGCGCCGTCCCGCCGTTCCTCCACCCTTTCACCGCTCCGTCCCACCCCGTCGTCCCACCATCCCGCCGCCCCGTCGTCCCTGCGCTCCACCCCGCTGCCCCACCATCTCGCGTTTTTGCTCAGTGCAGCGCCCAGAGGGCCCGCTCCACCGGTTACGTAAGCCGAGCTCCTCTGCCCGCTTCCGTCGCCGTCGTCGTTTTGCGCCGCCCGCAAATTACAGGGAGGGATTTCAAATATTAAAATCGAAAGCGGAGGCGCGCCGCCGCACGGCGCTGCAGTCGCGTGGGCGGGGCGCTGTGCAGAGGGTGGGCGCGAGGGGAGGGGAGCGGGAGCGTGCACGTGTTGAGGGTTGGACAGAGGAGTGTCGAGAACGAGCTAACAGCGTGTTTATAGAAGCCTTTAGATTCAATAAGAGTTTCAACTTGTCTTTGGCTGAGTGCTGTTGAGAGGATCTGTTCTATTAACTTATCGAGAGAAAAAGTTTACATGGAGCCTACGATCTAGTTTTTATAGAATACCGTAAACTTAAAGATGATTCAAATGCGAAAATACAACGACGAAACAAAATGTTATCTACATAATGAAGTATACGGCAATTATTTGAAACATTTTGTTTTTGTTACGTTTTGCTTGTGTTCGTCTATTAACACACTAAAAATTAAACTGATATTAGAAAATAATGTTAAAAATCTTCGTTTATATTTCATAATATATCTGGAATGTAGCTACTCTTTTTGTATTTTCTATTATTTAATTTTGTAACGATTTAAGAAAAATAACAATTTCGTAACTATTGTGAGATTTGAACATATTCCGCAATAACTAGGATTCAGGAGCAAAAATGAACAATATGTAAATTAAATTCACCAAAAAATGTATTAATATTCTTTAATTTTTCCGGAAGTTGATTTAAATCCGACAATAACATCTTTGGGACAATACCTAAGATGTTTTTATTGCTACCCACTAACCTCTGCGATTCGCTGGCTCACATAAAGATATGTACATCGCTGAGATTCTTTGCACGTTTTCAATCCCACTCCTTGCTATAATGCAGGTTCAATTTTTTTACTGATCTTTCGGAGCCCATGATGCCATTTTACAAACGTCAAAACAATTATGGTGCATATAACATTGTAGGGCAATTAATTCTACTTGTCAATTTTGATAAATATGGTAAACATGATCCTACGTCTACTCGTCAATATTGTAAGCACCAATTTTAGGATAAGCATCATTCATGAAATATGGTTCTTCTTTTAAGTAGTGGCTCAGCGGATTGGTGGTTTCGCGGGATGCGAGGTAACTGTAGAACTGTTTGACGCGGAAAAAAGCTGTCACATCGGTATTTCTCCCTTATAACGTGAGTGTTTAATGTGATTCTGCACGAACTCTTGAGAAGATGCTTGGCATACTCTTGTAGGCGCAACTCGAAAAGCTCGCATGAAGTTCGCATTGTTTACACAGACATGGCTCTTCCATTTACATCACAAACAACTAAGTATGCATTCTGTATTGTTTCCGCGTCGTATTAATAATTATTATATCGTATAATAATTATTGTCAATATACCTCACAACACAAAGTAATGAATAGTACAGAATTCAGTTGGCTCCTTCAAAAATGCACGTAAACAGTCGTATATATTAATGATAATTTATATTTACAATGTATTAGTGAACTTCATGAATAAAAGGTGATTCACACTCAATATTATCCTCGAGGCCGCGACGCTTAGCGATGCTTCATGCAACAATGCTACGTTGCCATTCTGATCCCACGGTCAGTTGCCCATCTCGTCGGGGGTTGGCGCGCTCGCTGGGCGTTAGCGTGAAAGCCGCAGAGAATGAATAAAGCACAGGTCGGATATGGGATGCTCAGGTGACGTCACGGCTGCTTTACTCCCAGGAACGCCCAGAAAAAAGGCTTGTGAACTACGACTTCCCATTCATTTCGAAGTGGAGCGCTTCATTATAAGTAGAATATGACAACGCATGGCCGTCTTACCGGTTCTTAATTTCATATATGTAAACTCGTCAACTCGAATCTTTCATTTGACCTCATTTTTCAACAGTAATTTCCGTTACGTTTACCTGATTATCTCCTTCACTTAGAAATGGCGTGAAGTAACTCGAATTTTGATAAGTCGAATCCCTGGACATCTAGCTTCATTTTCACCTCCTGTCTACAAATGGTGAACGGTAACTCGAATCTCCAAAAAAACAATCACTCAATATCTTTCTTCAAATTTCACCGATATCCATTTTAATCTTCCGTATGAAAATTATGTACGAGAACTCGAAGCTCGACAAACTAAAATATTCAATGATGTGATTTTTTTTCTTTCCGTCGGATTAAATATGTATCCTAGTGGCCCGCAGCGGTAAAAATACTGCTGAAAACACTCTCACACACAAAATGGTTTTCCAAAAAGAAACACCAATACTGTTCAAGAATAACAAGTAAAATACTCTCCTACAACACTGAAATGAATGAAATATTTTCAAAAATATACAACAATCTCTCTCTTCTCGAATACCGCAGAAAGAGTATGCGTATACACGTTACAACAGTTTTTTTTATTAGAAAGAACATACAAAAACTAGTTATTCCATTACGCAACATCTGAATAGCAAAATTTTATAGCAGCCTCTTCTTTGGAGACTTTCTCTGACTGGCAGCCTCTTCTTTGGAGCCTTGCTATCGCATGCGGTCATTTGTGTCGTAAGCAGTGACGGACCATTGAGTATGAGAATTCAGGCAGTATGAGAGTGCGTGGAATAACTCAAATATTTGCGCTTTTCAAAATGGAAACTATTTCATTATTTTTGGATTTTATCTACTTTCTGGGAATCCATGGAAATCGTATGCACCCATAACATGGCTGGATGTTGCATTGTTTTAATTCAATTTCTGCGCGCATTGGAAATTAATAATATGGATCCTTCACAGTATAACTAAACTAAATGACACGCCATCTAGAAGTGTTCTTCCATTTAAAAAAAAAATCATTTTAAAAATTTGAGTCTTCAAAATGTAGAATCTCTATGAGGTTTTGCAGCGTTCCTAAGAAGATTTTCCCGCGAATTAAATAAGTAATACCTTTTATTCTGTCGCTATTCATACCGTTGGTATTGATCACTTTATTGCGCAAAATTGGTAGAAAATATTTTAGTTAAGTGATATACTATCAAATATCCGTTAATCTCGTAATGCTTTGTTCACCGGCAAAGCACTCCAAAAATATTGCTGTTTTTCTTTAATAATGCTCGAAAATTGTTTCTTATTAAAATATAAAGTTGTTTTACAGCAGAGAGGAAATAATTATTCATTGAGGCGCTCTAAATTTTTCAAAGTCGTTTATAATATAAACACATCTTCGTAACTCGTAGGCAATGGATGCTGAAAATTTTTCGAATGCGGTGTGAGTTAAATAAAATTCTAACATTTCCTTGCGGGAAAGGAATTCAACATATCCGCTTCTTTTGTTGTATCACCTATACCGTTTTCCATATTAAAATACAATCCACGTACTAAACAAGTACGCAACATTCTTTTTCCCGTTCAAAGCTGTTCATTCCACACCGAAATTAAAGCATAAAATTACTATTAACGTCCGCAAAGAAATTTGACACGCGGTGTTTCTTTGTGAAATATGAGCGGTTCCGCTATTTTTATGATTCGCGGAACTTGTTTTTCGCGCCTTTGATGTATGCCTTTTCAAAGCACGTATTCAATTATGGCCATTACGCGCCCGAGCGGGTGAGAGCGCGGCCGTGCGCTTTGGGACAAGGACGGCGATTGTGCGCCTCATCCCGTTGGCCCGCCCGGCGCGCGACGCGGGACCTTGGAGGCCTGGCTTCGACGCCCGGGGAGGCCGACCCTCGCCAAGGACCGTGCGTCTAAAGCGCCCCGCCCCCGCACGCGAGAGGGTCTAAAATGCGAGGGAAAAACGGACCAAATGTGATCTTTCAAATAAAGGGTTTGAGTTAGTACAATCGTGTAACTTCATTATCTGTGTACGTCTTCTAGAATTCAGTGGGAAATACAGTTATTCAAATTCTCGTTTCCATGTTGTCGCGGCAGGAAGTATTATTCCGAAGGATAACATGGATAAGACACCAAAATTTATTGGTTATTTATCCTTGAAAATAGATTTTATTACATGGGAGCTTTTTTTTTTCAAGTAGTATATGACTTAGTGTAGGGATCAAAGAATTTTGAAAATGTGCACACAATTCACTTCTCCCCATAGCACGTCATTCGCAGTTTTAACTTTTTTTTACGTCAAATAAATAAATAAATCATCATATTCAGCATGGATTAGGCTTATCTAGCCTGTTCTAGCAAAGTTATCTAGAGAAGACCATATCTTCTTTGGTCTTCCTACTTCTCTTTTTCCTTCTGGGAGATAGTAATAGGCCTGATTGGGCAATATATCATTGTTCATTCTTTGTAAATGGTCTATCCAGCTTTTTCTGTATGTATTTATCTTTTCTTGTAAGCTGGTAATTACCAATTCTTCTCTTACATCCTCATTTCTAATACGATCCATTAATGTGTATTCCTTCATATACCTCATTCCTTCATATACCTCATGATTTCTACAATGGTATACCTCATACAATAGTAATACTGTTTTTGCTATGGATTTTTCCAGCCTACAGCCGCAAAGATTACCCTTTACGTCCTGATGGAACTTATATTCGACCACACACTAGACATCAAGACACTTTGCGGTCTCCTCTAATGTGGGGTCAGCAGAACGAAAGGCCCTCCACGACAACACATACATGAGAGACAAAGGACAAACAACCACGCCCAACACGGGACTCGAACCCGTGACTCTTCGGACCGAAGCGCTGAGTCAGTGCACGCTCTTAGCCAACTTGGCCATCCAGGTCGGCCAATAGTAATACTAATATATAGTTTATGCACTGCAAAACTGAAAAAATTAAGTTTCGAGATAAACGCGTTTAAAGTTTTTAGTAGTGGTTGAATTACCGGTATCACACGCTTAATAACGGGTGCATTGAGGGGTAAGCTTTACTAAAAGGCTTCATAGGAGTTTTGTTAATAAAAAAATTATAAAATGTTTTAAAATGAAAGTCATAAATTAAAATTCGAATTTTTCGATTTGTGCCAATGTAGCGAACGACATAGTATAATTTACATAGTATATATTAGTGCTATTGCCCTATATACTATAGTAACAAAGTAAGGCATACCAGCCAAAGAGGTTCTCCCGCTATTCGTAAATGTTAATATCTCGGTTTTAGTTTAAATGTGTCCAATCTTGTAATGTTCAAAATCCGTCATAAAAGTTTATATATCAAATAAAATTGAGATAAAAAAATTACGAATAGCGGGAAACTTTCTGAGGTTGGTTTGGTTACCCTTGTTTCAGTCCAAGTTGGTTTGGTTCAAACACTTATGAAAACAAAAATGAGGAGAATGTCTTGTTTTAAATAATCGTTTCATATTTTGTCGTTTACTGTGAAGATGGTCCACCTACTGAATTTTTTTATTATCTGCATTAAGATAAATTTATTTAGATTTTGGAATCACATTTGTTAGTACTTACTGTCAGTGATATAGAATTGTATTTTTATCTCTTTACCTACTTACTTTGAAAATATACTTCTTGCCAAAAACATATTTCTTTCTTTTATATTTACCAACCTGTTTAAAATGAACTCTTTCGTAGGTAAATCATGAAACTTATAGAAGTGTCACAAAAAAAATCTAGGGATTACGTATGTGTTACGTGTCATTAAGAAATTTCTGCAACCATTAAACTTCAAATCCTATTTAATATAAATATGCATTAGTATCGAGGATGACACCGAAAAAAGGCCACAGAACTGTATATCCTCAAGAGAGACGGTTTTTTCACAAATTAAAGACCTTGCAAGGCTTCTAGATCAAGTTAGTGAGTGCTCGCACGCGACCCGGTCTCTGCTCCCGTCTCCTGGAATTGAGCAGACCAAATCTCGGAAACGACCGAAACCTACAGGGAGCATTTCGGACTCTCACCCAGGCAGTGGTTGACTTCGACCAAAACTAGAGCTAAATACTTTTAGCTACAGTCGAGAGTCGGTCGGGACTCAAACCAGCAAGCTCATGATCTACGAAACTGTAACAGCGAATTTCGGTTTATTGACGCAAGTCATTTTTGACCGATATTCCCACCCACAAACCATAGTTCTGTCATAAACGAAAGAGATGTTCTTGTTCATCGAACCAAAAAATATCTATCAAAACTACACCAAAACCTTGTCTTACTTTCTACCATTTGACTGGAACTAACGGCAAATGGTGAAGTCTTCGTTCTAGTCAGGAAGGCACCGCAATCGCCGGGGCGGCTCGGGGTCTGCGATGGCAGGTAGGCTGGCAGAAGACCGCCAGCTTGGTGGGCGGACCCACCCTATAGTCTGTCGTCGCTATGGAAGCAGCACCCCCCTTTTCATGTCCCTCTCCACCGCGCAATATTTCCAACAAATGCCCCCCACCAACAGCCAGAGCCAGTCCTGTTCTTCCCTTCACACTTCGCAACGTTGGCGCATTCTATCAGCGGACGGGAAACCATAGACTAAAGAGGTAGTAGGCTAAAGAGGTGTAGAGGTATACTCTATGGGGAAACCATTCAAAGGAAGTAACCAAAAACAAGCCTGATGAGCTGTCGACATAATTCTTGACTCTGTGGTTCTGCTGACGAGCCCCACTCCCTGGCCGCCAGCGGTTCGAAGAATACGCGTGAGCCAGCGCGGCTGAGTGTCTGGCGCGGGAGTGACTTTCGCGAGGGGCCTGGGCTTTCCCTCGCCCTCGGTGCATCACGGCCGCCACACACCAAGGCCACCGAGCAGATCAGCCTCGGAGTTATATACGCGCGCCGTCCGGTCGTGGGTGCCAAATTTCCGGAGGTCGCAGAAAGAAGAGTTGAAGAAAAATTATGTTTGAAATTAATTGGGTTCAGTGTGATGAAATGATAAAGTGTGGACCTTTGAAAATAGTACGCACGAAACAGTGAAACAGGCAAAGCGTTTTTTATGTTTGTAAAAAATGTCCAAGGCTTTGGATTGATTGATTGATTGTTAGTGATTTACGGACGCGTCAACTACTCAGATTATTATTCCCGCAAGTGTAGTGTATTTTTTTCCATCGGGAGATGGCGGTGATCTTCCTCCACTGGACGGCGATATCCGGCACCAACCTATCGTCGACTAGTGGGATTTGCCCCAACCAAATATCCCCCACCAGCGGGACCACGCCCCAGCCGGGACAAGTTCTTAGTCCCCAACCGGTCTCCCGGCATGTGTGATAGTGTAGTGCATGTTGGTGTAAGCTTGTGTGTGTGAGGGGTGAGGATAGGACAAGAAAGAGAAAGGAAAGATCGCGCGCGGTCCTTGGTCCGTTTGCTGGGGTACTGTTCCGGCATGCCCCTGGTGTTGATTGGAGAAACAATGGGAAAGTACCAATCAGAGCAGCCGGCCACTAGAATTCTCTCCAGACAGCGACTGAATTCGACCTCGCTCACAAGCTAGTGTTGAAAATCCTGCAACTGTTGGAACTCGAACCTAGGACCTCCCGGTCAGAGGCGCTGCAGTGACATCAATTGATGCACTGAGCCACCGCTCCCGGTCCCAAGACTTTGGTCGATCCGTAGAATGTGAAGTAACGCAGAAGTAAGGCTGGTCAACGTTCTATGAGGTCGCGTCATTTGTAGAGACCTAACAGCATTTTTAATACAAATTGTCGAGTAGTTTGAATCATAACTGTCATAAAATAATTTTTACTTACTTCTAATTCCAATGGAAAATTAGTAATTAGCTATTATGTTTTTTCATATTAATTCTGATGGAAAGTAGGACGAAAAGTGATGCTTCTTGGATCTACGCGTTCGAAGTTTTAAGTTACAATTAATGCGATCTATTTCCCTCAGATTAAGTTTTTCCAAGATGTTCCCTGATTTGAGAAATAAGACGGAGAGATCTGCGCAAATAGTAAATGTTGAAGTTTGCCAACGGGTTAGTACGTCACATAATAAATCGTAGAAGTAATACTCCACATGGAGAGTTTATATCCCCCGGCATCAATTGGAGAAGACATGCCTTCTGCTCCATATTGCAAATGGTTGGTGTATGTCAATGCCAATTCATTTTCGGCAATTTCATCCAGTTAACGAATTATACTGTAGACCTCTTAGCATATATAATGCCTAATTGGTCACTTACTATATTACATTCTTTATTTGCTCAGAATTTACTAATGGGTGTTCAGAACACATTAAAAAATAAAGGCAAGACAGTAGCAATTGTAAAACGCTCATTTTGAAAAACGTTCCTTATATTTGTGTATTGAGCTTTACTTCATACTTTTTTAACTCTAAAATTTAATTTTTATATTAGGATTTATGTAATATGCAAAATTACAACTGAATGACATGGATCGCCGTTATACCACACAATGATAATCAACGTCAACTCTCTATTAAAAACCATTATCCGTTCTATAGAGCGCCACATACACTATTTTTTTTACTCAAAACGCACATAAAATCTCTTGTTTTATATGTTTGCTTTTCTGTCATAAATCCAATTGTTGAAGTGTATATTTTTGTTATCGGTAAAGATCGAATGGTAAGAGGTATGCGTTTTTTAAATCAACGATAAGAGCGAACAAAAAATTAAATCTATTTTGTGTTTACTTGACGAATTGAGTTGCTGTAATTCAGAATTCAATATTTTTTCCGCAAAAGTACATGAAAAATTGTATTTAAAGTGACTTTGGTCTGTTTTCTCGATAATCGTGAAATTTTCGCCAAATACATTTTAAATTATGAGTATGTCCATGTTTCTGTGTGTCGAAGAGAAAAGGAATCTATTGAGTTATTGATTTAGTTGCAGGTATATTGCGTCTGAAGTCGATTGTCAGCTATTATTTTAATTTTGAAAATATGCCCCAGATTAATAACAGTATTTGGCATATAATATGATAAACATTTAATGTCATTTACTTACATCTTGTGTACATCTTTTTAGAATTAATGCCAGAAATATATTTCAACTTAGTTCATGTTTTTTATTAGCGATTTTTGAAAAAAAAATGAAACAATATTAACGCGATATCACTGATTTTTTTCCGAAAAAATAAAAAAAGTTGTGAAAAAATGCTTCTATCAATTGGCAATGACAGGTGATTTTATTGTATATGTTCTTTCCTTACTGTGAAGAGCTCTCCATGGTACTCCATTCCCCAGTTGAAAATATGTTCTCCAGTCGTTAGAAGCACGTGAAATCGGTCGGGAGGCTTCTCTGCCAGAACGACGTTCCCCTCCCTGACGCGGGCGAAGAGCTGCTCATCCCATCCCGCCCCCGCCCCCACCCCCGCCCCCTTCCCCTTGCCTCGCCCACCCAGCGCCTCCGCAGTGCATGCTAATGCAAGGCCCCTCGCAAAGGTTAAGGCTTCGCGGATTAAAAATACCCACAGGCGGATTTAACGGGCCCTGGATCTGCGGGCTGCCGCAGGCCCGTGATTGATGAAGGGGCTCTGGAAATAAGGCTGATGTTTAGGAATGAGACTAATCTACGTAACGGAATTTGACAAATCTGTTTTTTTCGTGAACGGGAGTATTAATATCGGTGAAAATACGATATTACTCGTATAGGTGCTGATGGGTACATGGAACAGTAATAATGATATTGAAGTCTAATTTATAAGTCTAGAAGGAATAAGCTTTACTACTAACAACATTCTAGAATTATAGTCCTAAGACTCTATTCAGTATATTTATAAGAATTGAATAAGATTAACAAATGTAAATGACTTCTGTACTTTTACTGACGGTTACTTTGATAAGAAGAAGCCATTTATTTAGCCATGGATATTTCATTTAGAACTTAAGAGATATAATGGAAGGTCAATTTCTCACTACAATGTTCCGTGGTAGTATAGTAATATCCTCAGTAATTGCTTATTATTGAATGACAGGTTCTTTGAAACGAAACGGTCAAAAAACGCAGAGTACATTCATAAAATATTGTACTCGTAACAGGATCTGAGGAGGTACAGTGAAATGCAATCTAAAATGGTAAACAATACCATCTAAGGGAAGTTATTAAATTAATACCCGCTATTTTTATTCGGAGAAAAACCTTTTAATATGTTCCTCTTCATTTATGCAACGATGTTGATATACGTACCATCATAATTTATCTTTAAAGTAACGTATAACATATTTACATAAAACACCTACTTTTTACCGTTGGTCATTAATAGTTTAACTGGTATTTTAGCCTTATGCCTGCAAAGTTATAAATAAGAAGGGTTCATTAATTGTAAAATAAAAAACTATTTCCTTTAGGTTTGTTCCTTTCTGCTTTGGTTTGCATCGTCCGGGTACTTGCGAACGGAATTTTGGCCGGCCACCGTATAAGGTTGCAAATCTTCATAATCTGGGAAATGGAAAATCTGTATATCGGAACCTATAGTCTCCCAGGAGAAAAAAATCTCACATTTGCTGCCTGGAGCCGACACAAGAGGATGCGTTATTTTTTGTTGTCTGGCTGATTATCTGCTTGTTACTGTATTTTTGTATTATTTTTACATCATTTACAATAAATTGTTTCGATAAAATTTGTATTTTATATGCTCTGAAATATTACTTTCCGGAAAAATATTATATTTATATTTAGTACTTGTAAAATATTGGGCGTCGCCCAGAGTTTCTTCGTATCTAATTCTTATGAAAGAGGAAAGAGATCAATTTATATAAACTACGGTGTTTAAGGTTATTATTTTTAATGTAATTGGTTCAAATTTTAATAAAATTCTACAATTTTATTTCATTTTATGTTACAGTACATTGCTATTAAATTTAAAAATGTATCTTACGCACTGCTTCTGACCTGTAGGGAACCTATTAGGTACCAGTCTCGCAGCACTGCTAATGTCTTCAGACAGAATATATGAGGAACCAATCTGCTCTTAGCTTCAGGCAAAAAATAATGATCTTGATGCATGTACCACCATATTATTTAAATGATTTATTTTCGTTGTATTAATTTTCACCAAACTTTGCGATGTCATTGCGACCATCCCGAAGAAGAGCCTATAAACATTTCGTATCTGTACATACACTACTATTTGTGATATCAACGTCGGTTATACACCATTGAATTCTTTTTTATTAGTATCAATTACCATCTTTACTTTTTTATATTTCCACATATATATCTCGTTGATATAATCTAAGTGAAATGAATTATTAGCTCTTGTGAAATAATGTAGTTAGTGAATACAGATCTGTGTACAATTTTTTCTCTGAAGGGCCTTCTAGAGCCTTGTTATTAGTTCTCAATACTATATGTCAAATCAGTACTGTGGTTCAATACAGGCAAATGATCTAACGATATCCAAGGTGGTCCCACCACACAGAAAACTTGTTTCTCCATGTTTGTACCTAAACATACACGTATTTTAAGGCCCGTCTAATAACGTGTTGGTCTCTTGCATCATTAACCTCTCGCCTCGTTGATCGTTAATCACTCAATACAGATGGATGTATCGTCAGCACAGGGGAAGACGTACAGCAACGTAGGGGAAAACGTAAAGTCCGAAAAGAAATCTTGAATTTACAATTTCCGAAGGACAATGCTTGGAAAGGTTAGCATCATTACTCGATGCCATCACTGCTTTTTATGTTTATTTATTATTGAAAAATACTGAAGCATGTGCTACCTTTTTAAAATTCTTCGGTATAATAGGATTATTGATTCAGGTTGTTCAATTACTAGTGATTCTTCGTGTGATTGCTAGGAAAAATGCTATTTTTCCCGTATTACTACTTTCTGTTTCTTCAGTACTATGAACTCAGAAATGAATTAGAAGGAAAGCGTTTCGAAAAAAGGAATTATTAACTATTTTCGAATTTTTAATATTTCATTATTATGCCACAAAGGTGACCCATTATTGACTCTAAGGACCTACGTCTTATATGGGACACGTTCTTTGATTTGAAAAATAGTATTATAATTGGTTTCTTATCATTAAGGAATTTTTTGATATGTTTTGCTGAGTTGAACATGAACGTTTGCTGTGTGATTCATCCGTTTGCAAAACAAATTCATCCGTTTGCAAAACAAATTCATCCAATAAATTTCAGCCAATTACTGTAACGGGGCCGAGTTTCAAAAGGAACAAAAGAAAACGTCAGTTGATGACCTTTTACTTTCATCCTTCATTGATGCGTTTCTAGGTTCATTCAATCTTGATGTGTTTTCCAGTCGTTAAGATATTTGTCTAAATTGTTCTTTGTTCGCTATAATGCAATAATATTATTCTCTGTGAGAGTGTTGTCTACATCCTTTAGTGAAATATCAAATACACTTTTTCAATATCACCATGAAGTATCAAATTAAGTTTTCCAGTCGAACCAAATTACCAGTGTAATGTGAATATTAAGCTTTGACATTCTCTAAGTTTCTCGGTCCTAAATGATAAGTTAGTGGTATGATGAGAATAAGAAAGTTGAATAAGCAAACGATGTGTCAAGGCAAACATGAATGCATTTTCCATCTCTCAAGCTACATTTTACACCATCTAATTTTAACGATTTCAAAACGTTAATTACAGTTTTCTCGGAACAGAAAGAGAATGACAAACGTGTTTAATTCCAATCAATTTGAATTTTGTGTTGTACGATACATTGATGTTACACCTACTAAATGCACAAAAGTGGGAGGGGACGTGGACACATGTCATGGTGAAAATGAAACCCCGTATATTCCATTAGCTGTGCAATACCCGAGACAGAATAATCCAATGCTTTTCAGTTACACCTCGATATCACTTTTTCGCCCCGAAATTCAGAAGTCTTCGGGGTAAGGTGTACATAACCTCTCATTAACTCCTTTGATTTTCTCGCCATTCAAGATGGCAACCTTGCCTCTTATCACTGACAGTTGAGGATTCACAAAGAATATGACATAGTAGGTGTTTTCAAGTCTTCGATATTTTATAAAAACATAATTGTATTTTACACCAATGTATTGAAATCGATAATTTTATAATAACGATGTTTTGTGCTCTTTGTTTTTATCTGGTCAATATTTTAATTTTGAATGAAAAAGATACCGTTATAACAAGAAAATGTAATAATTTTCAGATACTCGTAAAGTAGGAATATTCATACAAAATTCACAGGGCGAAAAATAAGTGAGTCGAGTTTTCGTCGCTAAAGGGCTAATTCATGTCAAAGCACAGCAGCTAACATACTTTGCAAAAATGTATTGTAGTTCATACTGCTGCATAAGTATAGATTATAGCTTAAAACAGACTTATTTGTGGATATCTTTAGTATGTTCAATGATTTTAATTGCTTAAAACCCAATGTCTATACACTTAATTCCAAAGAAGAAAAATATTGAAAGTTTCTTCTCTCAAAGTAATAGGTTTTTCACTCAGTGTGTTTTGACATGGAGCCGCCGAAATGAATATTATTTTTGTATCATTCAAACGTTTCATCAAAAAATATAATAAAAGTTTTGTTAACTGTTCTGATCGTTTTTTGACTTTGTTTTGTCAGTAAACTCTTAAGTACAGATTGATAAATACGGAGAATTAAATTCCTTTTGCGCAAACATTAATGTTAGAGGTACCTAAACCAAGTTTAAAAATATCGATGATTTGCGGTAATGTATAATTAACGCTGATGTTTTCATTTTGAACGTCAGTGTTTTGAAGCATGGACGTTTTGTTGGCAATTTCACATCCCTAGTTGGGAAACGGGCTACATGAATAATTTCTTCTTGCGTCTGCGTGACAGAAATAATCATTTAATTGAAAAGTATTTCATTTACTTTTCTGCATTGCCGAAAACAGCTTTGGTGGTTCAGTAAAACAGTAAAAACAGCTTTGGTGGTTCAGAGCATCAACTGATGCCACTGCTGTGACCCTGGTTGGAAGGCCTACGTTCGAGTCCCGACGGTGGCAGGATTTTCGACACTAGCTAGATAGCTAGGTCGATTTTAGTCGCTGTCGGAAGGAGAATTCTAGCGGCCGGCTACTCTAATCTGCAATTTCCCGTGTTTTTTATCAATACCCGGCGAATACCAGAGCAGTACCCTAGCCACAGACCACGCGCGATCTTTCCTTCCTCTTCTTTGTCCTACACCCTTACTTACACTTACATGCATTACATTACAACTCATTCCGGGAGACCATTCGGGAGCGTAGAGCTTGTCCAGGCAGGGGGCGGTGCTGTGCCACGCTGGTGGGAGGGTGTGTGATTGGGGAAAAACCCGTAAGCCGACGAGTAGGTCAACACCGGATCTCGCCATCCAGCCGAGGAAGATAACCACCGCATTCCGCGATAGAATCATACACTACATTTACTGAACTAATGACCTTAGCAGTTGATGCGCCTGAAATCACACTAATCAATCAATCTGAAGACTTAAAGTGCCTTGGGGGCTGGGCGTGACTCCACTTAAGTCGCAATTCAATGTCATTTCAGTACCCGGTGATGACCAATGCTGGTAGGGATCAACGGCGAATCCCAGTAAAGGAAAATGTTATACAGCTGTGTAAAAAACGCCAGTGTGTTTCTTATGCTAAATAAGTCTTGTATCTTCTTGGCCTCAGAAACATAGATTCCTCTAGAAAGTGTGTTTGGCAATTTTTCGATTTCTCCGCAGCCCGTACATCTACTCAACTACCCGCACGACTTTATAGACATTTTAAGAAAACAAGAAGCACTGCTGTAGACTCGGTAGCCATGGACTCGGTTTGTAAATCTGTCGCTGTTGCAATTCTTCCCCAGTGGAAGAACGCGTAGGAATATAATATTTATTCTTAAATTCTGTTTACATAGGGAACGTATGGCCTATCTTACAAACTAGATACTTACAAACTAATCTAAATCTACTTTGTCTTACATCCTGACTTAATTTAACAACGAACATTATTTACATTATTTACAGTAAGCAGTACATACACATATAACACAAAAACATACGCTTATAAACAACGACAGATTAAGGGAACGACAGATTAACATTAGTTGCCAGCCAACCTTGAAATCTCCGTTTGAAGTTGTTTGGATCGCGTGAGACAGACCGAAAACCTCTCTCGGGAAACTACAAGTTAGAGCACATTGATCTCGGACACTTTGTACTGCTCATTTTAAGAATCGATGTGAAATATTGCATTGTTTCAAGCATACAAACATCAACAATGTTAGTAGAATAAGATTTTCATAAATAGATAGACATATCACCGCGACTATCTCTGTAGCAATGAACTGAAAACTACACAATGCACAACACTGATCGCGAACTCTTTGCATAATACGTGTATTCTGTTGTTTATATTATCGCATTGTAAGTATAAATCGCGATATGAATGATTTCATCAGACCAGTATAGAAATAACAAGAACAACACAAGCGGAATAGATATCTTTCACCCATAACATCTGTGTCGACGTTCTGGTAATTGTATGTGGGACGACAGTGGTAACGGAGACTTGTATGAAGTCTGTTATTGGAATCGATATAAAATATTGCATAGTATCAATTGTCGTTATGTCATCGATGCTAACGGAATAAGATACCTTTCCCTTCGAACGTCTCTATGATGACGATCCAGAAACTGCGTCAAAATGGATCAAAATGATCACGGAGACTTTACACAGTGCATGTACTCTATTGTTAGTATCGTCATTAAAGACCGCTGTTTCGAGTATCTTCCATCAGTGCCACCGTAATAGATACCATTCATTCCGATCATTTCTATGACGGCGGTTCAGAAATTGTAGGTTAAACCACATGGTATCCACAGGCTGTGGATATCCAGGCTGTATCCACAGCGCATGCACTTCTCTGTTTGTTTCTAAAAGATCGCATCGTATCAAGTAAACATCATTAATGTATGTATGTAATTGGCATTTTGAATCGATTGTCCGACTGATCGGTTAGGTAACGGTGCCCTCCATGCCTGGGTGTACATTAACTCTCACGCTTGTGAGGTAAGAGAGGCATTAAGGCCAACGAGACGTATTCTCTAATAGCAAACTCCGCCTGCCTGGCTTTTTCTTCGGCACACGGCTATAGGAACTGAGACGATTTTAAAGGAAAGGTTCAACTCTATTTTGCTTCGATCGGGAATCGAACCTGGCAGCACATAAGGGAAGTTAGTACGCTGGCCCATGAGCCATCCTAGAGGCTAATATCATCAATGCGAATGGAAAAGTTCCTTTCACCCCAATCCGCTCTACGATGACGCTTCGGAACCTGTGGTTTGGACCACGCGATATCGGAGACTTTACACAGCGCACTCTTCTGTTGACATCAATAATGAAAGATCGCATCGTATCAAGTTACAATCATTTATTAATTATTATTTATAATCTCTGACATTTCACAGGGCATGCACTACTTTAGTGGAATCGACAATGAAAGATCGCATCTAGTCAACATCATCAATACTAACGAAATTCTATACGGAACACTTTTCACCCTGCTCTTTCATTCACCATCAAGCATCAATATCATCAATGCTAACGGACTAGTATTCGAAACATCTTTTACTCTACCCTTTGTTTCACCATCTAGCATCAAATCAACATCATCAATACTAACGGAATAGTATTCGGAACATCTTTTACCCTACCCTTTATTTCACCATCTAGCATCACGTCAACATCATCAATACTAACGGAATAGTATTCGGAACACCTTTCACCCTGCTCATTCTTTCACCACCAAGCATCACGTCAACATCATTAATACTAACGGAATAGTATACGGAACACCTTTCACTCTACCTTTTCTTTCACCATCTAGCATCAACATCATCAATACTAACGGAATAGTATTCAGAACATCTTTCACCCTACCATTTCTTTCACCATCAAGCATCAACATCATCAATACTAACGGAGTAGTATTCGGAACATCTTTTACCCTACCCTTTATTTCACCATCTAGCATGAAATCAACATCATCAATACTAAAGGAATAGTACAATAGTATTCGGAACACCTTCCACCCTGCTCATTCTTTCACCATCAAGCATCAAATCAACATCATCAATACTAACGGAATAGTATTCGGAACACCTTTCACCCTGCTCATTCTTTCACCATCAAGCATCAAATCAACACCATCAATACTAACGGAATAGTATTCGGAACACCTTTCACCCTGCCCTACCTTCCACCCCGATCCTCTCTACGACGACGCCTCGGAATCTGCGGGTTGGACCGCAGCGATCGCAGCCGCTTCGCACTGCGCGCGGGGCGGGCGGCGGCCGCCAAGGTGGTCGGGTCCGGCGGCGGCGGGGGCTGTGGGGGCGGCGGCGGCGGCGGCCCCGCAGTCTGGCGTCGGGCACTCGCCACTCCGCTCCGCGCCGCGCCGCGCCGCGCCGCGCTTCGCAGCGCCTGCCGGCCGCTGGTCAGGGACCGCCCGCTGCTACCGTTACGCCCAAGGCCGCGGCGCCCACGGCGGCGGCGGCGGCGGCGGCGGCGGCGGCGGCGCAGACGCACGCGCGGAGTGTCTCGCGTGCTCGGCGACAATTGACGCTCGCGGGCCAAAGGTCGCTTGATAAATGGACCCCAGGTTTCGCGCCCACGGCGCCAGAATTTACGGAGAACAATTTTGAATGAAGGGATTGAGGCAGGGACGGCGTCCTAGCTTTCTGTGATCCCGGGTTCGATTCTCGGTGGAGGCAAAAAAAGAGTTGTAGCTTTCCTTTGGAAAGCGTCTCACTGTCTGTAGCTGTGTGCCAAGGAAAAGCTCAGGCAGGTGGAGTTTCCTAGTTACATTATGGTCGCCACATATCTCTCTTACCCTCATGCGTGGTATTGTCAGGCATGGGGACACCGTTAACAATTTGGCAGTCGGACCGTCAACTCGAAAGTGCCAAATACATATATTGAGGCAGAAACAAGATAAGTCACGACAGCCACAGGAAGTCTTCCGTTATTCGTAAATAAGTATTCGACCATTCTGTTGGAAATGTCTATAATTTGTTACTAGTTCAAGAGCTTGATAAATAAAATTAGACATAGTAACAAGATAAGCCACGCTTCACTAAAATCGAGATATTCGCATTTACGATGAGCGAGAGGCGTGCTGAGACTGGAGTCGCTTATCTTGTAACTGCCCCAAGCCCTTCATATGATGAGTGCTTGTCGCTCTTTAAGGGAGAAAGGCCTATATCTTCATAGCCTCTTCATGGCTTCGCAGGAAATCACGATGGTTTTTTTTCCTACTATTGGATGGATGACGTTAGAGTTATCATGGAAATACATAATTGTGAAACATGAATGATTTATGATGATGTTTTGGAGGGAATACGTGGAGTGTTCAGTTTCAGCAAGATCCGGATAATCAGATTTTTGCTTCGCGTACTTGAACTATGTACCAAGTCTTGGGGGGCATTCGAAGATGCCCACAATATGTTTGAAAGTAATAAATATTTAGTTACCTAATGTGTTAATAGAATGTTCGCTTCGTTGCTCTGGATGTCCTAGGTTGTGGTCCTTCCTCTGGTGCATATTGGGAACGTGTTAAAAAACTGAGCCGAAGCTGGGAGATGAACGTCATGAACGATGCTTTTGTTGGCCTTTTCCAACCAATTCTAGACAGAGATTGATAACGCGGAAGTACCGCAAACAAAGAGCCGCTGGCCATCCTTTATTCTCCATTGATAGATTTCGATTTCAGGCGCTCCAACTTATAAGGTCATTACTGTCGTAAGTGTAGTGCATGTTTTGTGCTCGAGAGGTGGAGATAATCTTGCCTAGCTAGATGGCGAGATCCGACGCTGACCGACCGTCGGCTAGTGGGATTTTACCCAACCAGGTATCTCCCACCAGTGGGGCATCGCCACAGCCGGGCTCCCCACCGCGCTTCCGATATATGTGGTAGTGTAGTGCATGTAAGTGTAAGTCTGTGTAAGGGGTGAGGATAGAGCAAGGGATGTGAAGGAAATATCCCGCGAGGTCCGCCCGTTTGTTAAGGTACTGCTGCGGCATTGCCTGGTGTTTATCGGAGAAACCACGGAAAACTCCCGATCAGAGCAGCCGGCCGCTAGAATTCTCTTCCAGACAGCGACAGAACTCGACCCAGCTATCTGGCTAGAGGCGAAAATTCTGCCACATCGTCGGGAGTGGAACCCTAGGTCCTCCCGGTCAGAGGCGCTGCAGTGTCATCAGGTCCACCTTTCCCGCTTTTATTCACCATCCTGTTTCCACTTCCATACTTAAAGCTCGGAGATGGGTTATCCTCTCTTGACCTTACGGTTCAACGACCATGCTATAGAAAGACTTCGATAGTTTAGCCGGATATTCGAACCAAAACGACTGAGATTTGAAGTACCAAAGAAAATTGACATGCATGTAATATTTTTAAAACCCTAATTGCCGAGTTTAAATAACATTCTAATATCAATCATCACACCAGTAATATATCCATCCTGTATTAATGCCATTACGATGTCATACTGCCTCTCGAATTCAAAAAATATAGAAAAAGATGTTTGTAAATGTGGAATACAGTCAAACACTATTGGTCATATCCTTTGCAACTGTTCCGTATTTAACATTGCAAGATAAAGTATGATTAATAAAACTTTTGAAATAATGATATGGACCAAATATCTGGTGTGATTGAAAATTAAATTTGACCTACCCTGTAAATTGACATGATGGTCCGTGATTTCACCGATAAACATGCTAGCAGTACCCTAATAAACGGACCATGGAACGCGATCTTATGTACCTTTTTCTTGTCCTATCCTCACCTCTTACACACACACACACACACACACACACACACACACACACACACACACACACACACACACACACTTACATATACTACGCTATCACACATGTCGGGAGACCAGTGGGGTTCTTAGAGCTTGTCCCCGCTGGGACGATGCCTTGTTGGTGGGCGATATCTGGCTGAGAAAAAAACGCTTGCCAACATGTAGGTCGTCGCTCGATCGCACCATCCAGCGAAGCAGGGTCACCGACACATCACGAGGAAAACATGCACTACACGTACGGTACAAATGACGTTAATAGTTGACAAGCCCGGAAACAAAAAGTAATCAAGCAATTCAAGGAATTCATTCCAACTGTCTCTTTCAGTCATTCTTTGTTCCTTCACTTTATTGAAGAGTCCCACTGTGCTTCAGTTTAGAATGCTTGCAATTTGCACGCTTCGCTTGGTTGACAAGCCATTTTCCTCTTAGGTTCCCAAAAATTTGGAGGCGTGAAAAAAAGTGCGGGGAGAATCTTGATTCGTGCAGCCCTCCGGGGAAGAAGCAAAAGTGGTCATTCTGAGAATCACCGCTGTAAAGGTTGCGCATCTTTGTAGGCTACTTGTGTCTGTTTTTGTCTCACACTTTCAAACTGACACAAACGAAACGACACGTGTGAGACTGCAGAGATTTCTAGTCACGAGATGACTAAAATAAATGCATAAATGTACATTTTCAAAAAACGGACACGAGACCTTTAACTGCTGATGGAAACAGATTATATGGAAACAGAACTAGACGTATTTCACGAAAGTACGAGAATTTTGAAAAATATTAAATAGTTTGTCAGGTGCTGTGACTATGTGCCAGTCAACAAATTTTTATTAATTTAGTAACAATGAGATAATTTCACGAGTGTTTTCGTCACGAATGCATGAGTGCAAACACCAACACAAGGCACGACACAAAATCTATGGCTACGAAGAGATCTCTATTTTCATATGTTGGATACCACCATTAGAACCCACCCCGATTAGCAGTTTGAAATTGTGAGCTTTAATAAATAGTCTGACAATTGGAGAGATGCCCTTATACGAAGAGGGCTGGAATTGCGAACGTAAACTATAAAAAATAAATCAACTCTTCATCAATATTTCATTCAATTTAATTTTTCCCTTTGGGAGAGTTTCAGAGAAACAGATGGATGTTCGGACGAGTACCGCACCGGGTTTCTTTTTAATCATATCTTTGGCTGGGATAAAGGGGTCCTTTCGCGAGCGAGCCTTTTGGGTGACCGTTAATATGTCTGAATGCTACTCTCACTAAGAAATGTCAAACTCGCTTAATATCTGATCTATCATTTGGCAGAACGTGAGACATCGATTGAACAGAATATTCCCGGGGATTTAATTCTGTCACCTTCCAGGGTTCTTTAAAATGCCAAAAGTGCGGTAAGGCACACACTAAAGATTCCTATGAAAATCCGTCGACTCCAACCAGGACTCACCCAGCGTACTTGGGTTTTGGGGCAATAATGCACGAGGGACAAGCAATTTATAATGATTTTATACAAAAATATGTTTATATTGTTACTTCTTCACTCTCTTAAAAATAGGAAAATCGTTTTCAACGTCTCTCGTTCGTGTGAATTTACTATTAAGCAACATGATACATATTATAAAGCAATGTTACAATAGCGCTATAATTGATTTGTGATAGCATGCTTTTGATCATCATTTGAGTGACTAATTTTCTCAACTCTTATTCAACTAGTTAGTTAACGCCTTATTTTAGGTGGCGAGACTCCGGCCTTCAGGTCTACTCTTTCGTCTAACCACGCAAATTTCGCTACGCTCTTTTCACCATCTAGCGGAGAAAGGAGGTTTGACCTTGGGCGATAAAACAGGCGATTATAATTTAACTCAGAGCTTCTTTTAGTCTTGAGAATATCTTACATGCAGTAAATCTGCTACATGGGACAGCCGGCTTTACTTCCCCGAAGGAATGTGAACGAAGGATTTTTTCGTCTTGAAAAATCTATGGCGTCGATCGGGTTTGAACCCGCAAAATTGGGTACAATATACCAGTACGCTGTTATACCACCGAATCAACTATTGTCTCCATAATCGAAGATAAAGTTCCATGGGACAGCCGGCCAATCACACTGATACAAGTCCCTCCGTGTGGCGCGTCCACTGCAGGGAGGCGGCTGCAGGAGCGAAGGCGACACCGCGACGTCGCCCGGCCACGCCCCCTCCCTTCCCCCTGGCGCCGCCCGCGCGGAACCTGTCCGCTCCGCCGCAGGGGTGGGGCAGGAATGTGCCCCGTGCGTCCGCCCCCGTGCGCCCGCGCACAGTAGCCGAAAACGTCGGGACGCGAACAATCCGCAAAGCGGCGGCCTCGCCACGAAGACGCTCCTTACTGTAATCAAATATATAACTAGTGGTGCTAAAACAGCACGTGCTTTCCCGCCCTGATTTCACCGGGAGCGGTGGCTCAGTGCATCAACTCACTGCAGTGCCTCTGACCTGGAGCTCCTAGGTTCGAGTCACAACGGTGGCAGGATTTTCGACACTAACTTGTCAAGTAGGTCGAATTCAATCGCTGTCTGGATGAGAATTCTAGCGGCTGGGTGCTCTGATCGGTAGTTTCCCGTAGTTTCTCCGATCAACACCAGGCGAATGCCCTAACAAACGGGCCACCAACCGCGCACGATCTTGCCTTCCTCTTCCTTATCCTATCCTTACCCCTTATACACACACTTACACCAACATGCACTACACTACCACACATGACCGGTCGGGGACTTAGAATTTGTCCCGGCTGATGCGATGCCCAACTGGTGGGAGATACCTGGTTGAATAAACCCCGCTAGCCGACGTTAGGTTGGCGCCGGATCTGACCATCCAGTGGGGGAAGATCATCGCCACCTCCCGATGACACAACATGCACTATACTTACGGAACTAAGTAGTTGACGCTCCCGGAATTACTAATTCAATTCAATCAATCGCCCGAAATTTGAAGCAAAATTACGCAAAAACTGCTCAAATTTTCGAAAAATTGAACATAATCTTATTTTGAAATCTATCTTTAAGGAAAATATTTCATACAGGAAAAAACATCATCTTTAAAATTTTAGTTGTAAGAAGATTCCGAAATAATTTTAAACTTTTGCAATTTTCGAAAAATGAGTTTTTTCAACGAACATGAAACTTGCACCATTCTATTAAACGTACATCACACTATCCAATAGCAAATTTAATAAAAAAACGATGGAGACTTTTTTGAAAATTTTGAAAATGTTCCAGAGGCTTCTTGCAAAATACACCCAAAATGAAAATATCGGTTTAAAATTCAAGGGGTCGTGACATCAGCCATATTGATTGGGGAATATCAATTTTGAAGAAAATCGATTGAGCGATTTTGCTGCTAACGTTGTTCACACACTGACCCAGACATTTTGTGGACTAACGATTTTTCGGCATCAGGGATACACAGTACAAGAATTCTGGTTACATCACAACGAGCTACAATATACTAATTGGATTGGCTGAAGCACCTCCATCTTTGCAGCAAATTGAAGTCAGGTTTTTTGCAGTTAACGCAGCGCCCTCTAGAAAAACAAAGTATTCTAGTACGCTGTTTGGCACTGGTTACGGCCGGGTGGGTGCGAGCCGCGCTTAATATAAACTTCTTACTGTTTGTTTCACGACCAAAAACCAAATCGATTAAAATCGAAATTACAATATGTAAGGAGAACGAATTGAGAAACTTTAAAAATACGTTGCTTCCTGCATCGATTATTGTCATAAGAATGTAAGCTGTTGAAATGTTATTTTAGTTAGCATAACGCCTGAAAGTGAATGTTATTGCAATAAGAAGCAAACAAATAGATCTCAAATAAGGTGATAAGTTTGAAAAATTATGTATTTTTGGTTTGATGTCAAAAATACTGAAGGCATTGGGAATATTATTATTTCAAACACTTATAATTTAAATACCGATAAATGAAAAGAGAACAATATAGAGATAAGGTCTGATACAAACAACACATCGATTCAGTACAACAGTTCTACACGCCACCTTTCATGTTTTGACTGAAAAAAAAACATAGCCGCACCTAGTTCGTCGAGCGTCCACCATGAGCGCTTTAACCGCACTGTCAGCCACTCTATGTAGTATATTTTAGCTTAGGGGGGGAATCTACTAACACGTAGTGTACTACGTGTTAGAAGATTCCTCCCCTAAATTTAGCAACTGCATTTATCTACTTTTTCGTTACAAGGTCCCTGTAATAAGAGTTTTTCTGACAAAACATAGCTTTTATACGCAGTATTACATAAATTTCTCTCTACTGCGTAAGCGGTAGCGAGGAAGTAAATATCTACATTAGTTCATATTTTATGCGCTACCGTACAGTTCATCCGATTACGATAAAATTTTGTCAACTTATTGCTTGTTTTTGTGCAAAGAATGTACAATGGGAGTGTACGTATGTCTGTCGCAACTAGAAATGCGTTAATGATTTTATGCGTTTATGCTGACTCAAGCGCCCCTGAACAGAAGCTCTACGCAACCCGCCGTACCCTCAAGTATTAATCGCGTCTTCCCTGCATATCCTGCCCGTGTGATTAAGCAATATCGGCCGGAATTATTACTTAAACATTATCTCGGACAAGTACATCAAATTTCTCCAAGACTGTCATAGCGAATGCATGCCGAAACTGCAGGGAGAACGTTTTAATATTAGAAAACTTGTCGAAATCTGGTCATAGAACAAACCCTCACTCGAGAGAAAGTCTCATCTATTAAACTGTTTGCAGAACGTAGGGTAAAATGTGATTAACAATCACGTAACCAGTAGCATGTGAAGTGAAATACATGGCAATAGCGAAGTATTGCCGGAACCACTAGTTACTAATAAAATTTAAACAAAAAACAAAAGAAGAGCAATCGGAAGAGCAAAGGCAAACTTTCTGTTCGATTGATTGATTTGTAATTCCAGGCGCGTCAGCTGTCATCGTCTTTAGTCCTATACATATAGTTCATAATTTTCTTCGGGATCATCCCCCGCTAGATCCGGCGCCAACCCTTACGTCGACTTGCGGGGTTTTTCATAAGCAGGTATCTCCCATCAGCCTGGCTCCGCCACAGCTGGGACAAATTCTAAACTCCCGACAGGTTTCCCGATAAGTGTGATGGTGTAATGCATGTTATGGAAATGTAAGTAAGGGGTGAGGATAGGACAAGGAAGAAGAAGGAAAGATGGTGCACGCTCGATGGCCAGGTTATTAGGGTTCTGCTCTAGCATACGCTTGCTGTTAACTGGAGAAACCACGGAAAACTACCTCTCAGAGCAGGCCGCCACTCGAACTATCCTTTAGATAACTGCTGAATTCAACCTAGCTATTAAGTCAGTGTCGAAAATCCTGCCGCAGTCGCGACTCGAACCGTAAGACCTCCTGGTTAGAGGCACTGCAGAGATAGCAACTGATGCCCAGAACCCAAGCCGGTTCCATTATCTTGTCACACTTTCTTAGAATTTGCTAATTATGCGTGAAAAATCGATGTTTGCTCCCTTCTAGAACTTTATCTCGGTTGACGTGTTATGAAACAATCTTAACTCGTAAATTATAAGGTTTTCCTGTTCTTCAACATCAACACATCCTGATACCCACCGATTTGTTCTAATAAACAGTGAGATCAAGAACACAAATGTCCCTAATTAATAAATTAGATTTTTTTGTCACTAATGATATCTGTAAACATATGTTTAATTTCATTGAACAATTGCAGTTCTATAGGCACATTTCGTGCCAGTGTATATTAAACAACGGGTTCGATAAAAATAATGGATTAGGAAGATTGAGTGCTATATATCATGTTTTGATAACTTGTTTAGACTAGCTTTGTGCCTCTGAGTCATAAATTCTGTTTTGATCCTATATGGTATTCTTAAGAAAAAGACGAACTTACATCAGTGGCCAGGAAGTTCTCTTTAATTTGATATAATGTTGAGAAGAAGCTGAAAAATGATAGTCGTGAAAGATAGATTTTAGAGAATTGACCACACATGAATAAGCAATATCAACTGTGCTAGTATTTCACTTTTTTGTAAATTTTTGAGCATTGGTATGAAACTTACTGTTAAATAATCATACAAACCTACATATTAACGCGTACACTGTACACTTCTATAAAGTATGAATTAAAATATCTTCAAGACATCGAAATCTACAACACTTTCCGTAAAATGGAATAATTTAGATCAAATGTTGTTGTTTGGGGGAGTGTCTTCAGGAAGTAAAGCTGAATTTTTCAAGCTTTTACATAATGAAGTAACTTTATTGAAGTACCATCAAAACGGAATTAGTAAGTGAAAGGCAAATCACCTTCGACCATCAATATGCCTAGAAATTTGTAACGTATATTGTGACACTTGTGTACATAGAGTTGGTATACTACTAATAATGTGTCTGTCTACCGTTGAAATATACAATTTGCTATTTTCCTAAAGAAAAATTTACATTTTTAAAATCTAATTTTGCTTGTGTTCGTATTTTTCAGGTACGACATTGAAATGATGTTGACACTGCTGATGATATACTGATGATACACTGCTGATAAATGATGTTGATACTGCCGTGTGATATGGTGAGTACTGAGCAGTATGGAGAATAGTAGTATGGCGTCTGGAAAATAATCTGTCCCAAAACAGCTTTGACTACTAAAAATACTGATCAGCATTCAATTCCTGTCCTCAAAGGTCAAAAGCTGGCGCGCTTCTCACTATGCTACGACGACTATCACGATTAGTATAAGGCGCCAAGTAAAGTGAACATTTGTGAGAATGTTTTCTTTTATTAGCAATTAGAACATTCAATATATCTACTGAATAAATAATATTAAATTTAACCGAATTAAAAAGAAGAATTTTACATATACTGTTAATATAGGGATCTTGGAAGATATAATGACTAACTTTCCTTGGAAGACAGAATGATATCAATGTTTGGTAGGCAAAACATCTTGTTCACTAAGATGGGAATTTTACACGAGAGACAAACAAATTTTCATTTTTAGTTCTTGGGTAATTTTGTTCTGAATTTCACAATACAACAATAATATTAACAAAATAACTTTTTGCTACAAATATTTTCCCAGTTATGCGCTTATTTTTATTTCAATGGTGCGCTGAAGATATCGAATGAAATGCTTGTTTTTAGCGAATCGAAGAAGGAACTAGATGGCATGCCCGGCATTCCGAAACTATTCCTCCTCTTAGTGTCACTAATTATTACTAAAAATACTCATATTTTAAAAAAGGACATGATCATTTAAAGATCCAAAATTCGGCGAAAAGATGCATCGAAAAAGAAATATTTAAGGAAAGCATTGAGGAGTAGTAGCACATATTCGAAAATAAATTCGAAATTTTCAAATTTTCATAAGTTTTCTGAAAATTGGAGGAGCAATAACATTTTATCAATGAACTTTCTTCTAATCCCACAAAAAATATATGAAAGATTGCAGCCTTTTTCCACAAAATTTTGAAAATGACACAATGAATTCGTGTAAAGTACCCCTCCAATTAAAATATCTTAATGATCACTGGAACGACAACTTGATCTTGCCCCTGCTGCATTTATCAAGTTTCAGCTCAAAAGATTCTAATCTGACAGAGTTATGCGTGACACATTCTTTCATTCAACCATCCTTACATACTACATAAATGCAGACAGACACATAGATTTTCGAGTACAAAAAGGCGTGTCTCCTCGTCTCATGCATAAAGCTTAATTATGCTTGAAAAAAGGACTACTAGAACTTAATCCTGACGTGTAGGAATTTACAAATTAAAAGAATCTTAAACACTTATTTTGTGACTGAAAATTTGAGATCGTGTTGTTGAGGAGATTCCAATATTTGTCCTTGTTTGTCCTTAACATATGTAGTGTAGCGAAGACTATGTACCAGAGTACAAGGAGGAAAAGTAATACTTTACAATTTACAATTTTGATAACCATCAGCACAGATACTGAACTTAAAATAACCGATTATAATTTATTCTAGCATGGAAGAAGGAAAAAGTACATTATTCAAATAACCTCCAAAAATTGAAACTGAAATAATCATCTTACAATGTGTGTCTTGCGAATCAACTTTATCTTAATAAACAATAAATGGAAACACAATTATTGTATCATTTATACGATAAACGCTTGTAAATGCTGGAGATTATATAATATTTTAATGGTAACAAACAAAAATTTGAAATCTTAAGATAAAATGGTTTTCCTACCAACTTCAACCTTAAATGAGACGATGTTGAAATTTTGCCAGGTGGTGTAACGGTGTCAGACCTTTCCATTTCAGAAAATTGACTCGTAAAATGTTTTGCCTCTCAACCATCAATATACTTTATTTATGTGAATCTATCTTTGTTTACCAAATGTAGTACTCAAAATAATGGTGCAAGTTAGATTTGATGGCACTTCAGATTCGTGTGCAAATCCGTTCCGCACGGAATAATGGTGATGCTTGTAATTTATTGTATTAATAAATCCATTTTGAATGTGTACTTTCCTTATTTCATGTTTACTAATTTTCTTCTTTAACAATGTGTCACATAAAAGTAAGAAACTTTCAATTCTTAAAGCTTATGGTTTATTTATACGATAAATCCATTGCTGTATTACATACATTTAAATAAAATACCGTAGCTATTATTCTGTCATTGATGTTCATTACATGAGATACAAATCCTTTTTTTATAATATTAGTTTTGAAAATGTGAGGTGCGCTTTCGAATTGATGGCGCATTAGATTCGCGTAAATATAGTATTTCCATTTGAATTCTTTCTGCTGGATCACTGTGCAGCGCTCGTGCCAGCCAACCGTCCCCAGGCGACGATCCAGTTTCATCCGATCGGGCGACTTGGCTTCGTGGCAATTCCACTCATGCACGTGGCCTTGGGAATATTAACTGCGCCTGTACAGGTCTTCGCGGATGACGGAGAGATTTCATCAAATCTTTAATAAATCATAAAATAAAGGAAGGCTAATATATCATTTCATAATCAGTTACGCTTTCGGGAAACCTGCTCACTGAGAATAAAATTACAACAGAGCAATATAATTGAGAAAAACTCTGCAGAAACCAATATAAATGGACTAAAAATAATATGTTGATATTTCCTTAATATTTTTTCATATTGCTTTTATATTTAAGATTATATTGAATTTCTTGTGAGTATGTAAAAAAGGTATCAATTATATGCGTAATATAAGAATTAAATGTCAATTATAAGCGAATTGGGATTGCTTTTGAATTATTTTATCAAATTTTTGAACTGTACTTAAATTTATAAAATAAGCTGCACCAAAAAAGACATATTTGTAAAATGAACTTCACATCTATGTTAATAATTAATTAAAAAGAACTAAATATATAAAAGTAGATATATCAAAATTACTAGCGCGATTGACATTTTCATTAATTTAAAAACAATTGAAATGCCTTATACTTGCTCAGATTGAATCAATTCGACATTAAATTACTACATATAATCCTCTATTAAATAAATAATTAAGAAAATATATATTATTTTTAATGATAATAGGATGTCATTCTAAGCGGTCTATGTTTCTAAGGACATTTATACATGCACTTCGAAAACCTGTTATCGAGGAGTAAAGGAGTTTTCATATTGTTGTTCTTCTTACCATTATTATTATTATTATTATTATTATTATTATTATTATTATTATTATTATTATTATTATTTGGTAACCTTGCATGCATAATAGGGTGTTTAATAGGTCCCAACAGAATGATCGTAGATACAATTACGTATACATACTTTACCAAATCATAATACTGGGACATTTTTTATTGAAAGTATTATAGATTCCCTGCTGGGTCCAAACTTTCCGAACCCAAGAACCAGCTTCGAACTCTTGGACACTTCAGCACGGAAATTCCCACGAATACGCTAGTTGGCGCCATGCAGATGCCTTCCACCAGGCGCCAATAAATCAGTGGCCAACCGCCAACAGGAAGGCGAGCGACCATCGTAAAGGACAAGTTCTGAATAAGCTGTACAGAAATTGAATGATGGCACAACATATGAAATAAATAATTTTATTTAAAAATATGAAAACCTCCGTAATTCTAGCATCAGTGTTTGGCTATTTTAGAGCAATATTCGTAAATGTCATTAATTATAAAAAGACGCCTGTAGGATGGCTCATGGGTAGCGTACTGGCTTCTTGTGGTGTGGTCTCTGGTTCGATTCCCGGTCGACGCAAAAATAGAGTTATAGCTTTCCTTTAAAATCGTTCCAGCTATGAGACGAATAAAGGCTCAGGTATGCGGATCATGTTCGCCACATGTCGCTCCAACCCTGAAGCTTAGCAACTAAACTAGGCTGAGGCATGGGGATCTGGCCGACCAAGTTGGACTATCGACCCTATAATGCCAAATACAATTATAAAAAAATATTATAGAATGTATTATTTGTAAATCAACTACATATCAAGAGGTTGCTTATCAATCTTTAAAACTGTTTATAAACCAAAACAATTCTTAAGAAACTTTGAATGCTTTTTTTTGACGATTTTCTGTACTATTCTTGAGACATGGAGTTTATGTCATCATCACAACTCGACTCCGAAAATAATGAACGACAATCCTTAACATCGTGCTAACAGCTCCTAAACTCGACAAATTACCCAGTGTCTTCTCGAAAGAAAAAGGAAAGAACAGTCTGAGGCAATTGAGATTCAACACTCAGTTGTAAACGACACTCCTCTCTGTCGTTGGCGAACTGGGCGAGCCGTTCGGCGATGTCTTTGTGAGTCTCGTCGCCGTCATGAGCCTTCAGACTCCTGGAAGGAAGAGGGGAGGGAGCAGGCTACGCGGCGCACCGATGCAGCATCACGCTCCTCGCGAGGTGCGTGTTTTGACAGCTGCCGACTGACGCGCGGCCCAAAACACGCGAGAAGAGCTGTTGCGCCCAACGTGCTGCCCGTCAAGGCGCTTCGTGCGCTCAACTGCAGAGGAAAGCTCACTACTACTGAAGAACTGAAGAGATTCATTCTGCAGTTTTATATGCAGTATTGGAGACCAAGATAAGATAAAGATTCTTTTTCGCGAGAGAGAAGCAATTATGAGGAGATTAAGAATGGTTTAGAAGATTATATAGCTTATATTACACAGCTTTTCCCTTCAAAGATGAAAAATTTCATATCTAGGAACTCGAACTCACAATCCTAGAGCAGAGGGGTTGTTCCCATATAAACAGAAGGAGAAAGATGAGAATAAAAGGGGAAGAAAACGAAGGTAAGGGAAATGAAAAAGAAAAGAAAGATGAAGGGCGAAAAGAAGAAGAATAAAACCAAGAAGAAAAAATATGGTTGCTGGGAAGAAGAAAAAGGAAAAGAAGCCTAAATAGAAAGAAAAGAACGAGGAGAGAATCGAGAAGGAAAATTTAGAGGAGAAATATAATTTCTATGAAGAAAGCTATCTGCGACGTTGCTGTGGCGATCGAGTATGAGGCTGCGAGCGTCACATTCCTTTTCCAGAACTGTACGAACTGTACGTTCTTTCAAAATTTAGTCCACGTGCATTTTTTCCATCATTATTAAAATACTGTCACACTTCTGTCTTCTTTTTTTCGTCCCCCGGCCATGTTCTCATCTTCTTTCGATTGCCTTGCTCTCTTGTCAGAGTTTTGGCATTTCCCATTCAACATTAAATGATTGGTTTATGAAGAAGAGCCACACTAAAATGCGTGTTGACCTATAGCATCATGCTGCACAATCTCGTGTAAAAAGTAAGATTAAAACGGAGAAGGGAATGGTGAAGAAGGAAGACTTGAAGAAATACTAAGAAACGTTTGGAGGATCGAGGCACCGTAGTGCACTGCTTCAAAAATTGCTCAGTTGTGATCCATTTTCTTACAAACATATTCAGTAGCCCCATTATTTAATATAATTTAATTCATTGCCTACTTGTTTCCTTCTTTCGATCACGATGCTATCGTACACGGCGAATGGCGATGAAGAGAGATGAAGGCGTAAGATAAATGAAGAATAAAGAATGAAAATGTAATAAAACTGTGGATATAAGAAGGGAGAGATAAAAATAAGAGGAATAAAAATGAAAAAAAGCAAAACTTATTATGAAGGGTGCTTTACTCGATGTTGCTTGTGAGTCACGGGCTGTTGTTAGAGCGGTACTGCCGCTTAACAAACTGCACTTTCCTCCCAAATCCTTATACAGGATGCATGATTTAATATTATTTGCACTGCATTCGTCTCCTCCGCCTTCTATCCATTGTTTCGATCGGCTTTCGCCGGCCACATCACCCTTGAGAGCCGGCCTCTCTCGCGGAGACTTAAATGAACGGTCGAACAAGGATCGCAGCATTAGACCTTGGCCTTTAGTGCTGCGCAGAAAGATACATGAAGAGAATCAGACAAAGAAAATGATGAACGGGACGTAGAAAAAGAAGAAGAAAAGTGAGAAGAGAAGAAGATCTACATCTTCGCCTAAGCTTTCCTCGCGACCGCGGAGCTGCATTCTCATGCATAGATGCAGAGGAAAAAGGAGAAGGATAATTAGCCGGAGGAGAAGCAGTGGGAGAAACCGGAAAAAAGGAGAAGTAGCAGGAGTAAGAGAAGAAGTAGAATAAAATGAAAAAGACGCATGAGTAGAATAATTGCAATGAAAGACAGTTTGCTTGGTGTTACTCGTGAGTCAGCGGTGGGCAGGGAAGCTTCTGAGAGATTTGCAGAGCTGCTTCATGAACTATTTGAATGTGCCACTTATTTCTTGTAACATTTTCGCCAGACGCATTTTTTAATATAATTTTCATTCATTGTCCTGTTTTGGTCTTAAATTGCTTCTATTTAGCTTGTTCGCGTGGCTGGATCTCCCACGGAGACTTGAATGAGCGGTAAAGCGAGATCAGCACTAGACCTGTGCCTTGGCTTCTCGTTCAGGGTGGTGCAGAGCATTCTCATGTATAGAAGAAGTAAATGGAGGTAAAGAAGTAGAAGATTGACAACAAATAGAAAAAGAGGAAAAGGAGGATGAGAAAAAGAAGAAACAAATGAAAAAAGTTAGTAGGCGAATTGCTATGAAGGACAGTTCGTTCAATTTTACTCGTGAGTCTGCGGCGGGGAGGTACGAGGTTTGCAGAGCAACTTCAAGCACTGCTCACTTATTTCTCTAACGTCAGTACCATTTTTAATATCATTTTCACTGCACTGTTTTTGTCTTCTATCGACCGCTACCTCTGCCGCTACCCAGCACCTGTCGTGCCGCCCAGATGTCGTCCGTCTTTCCTGCGGAGACATGCATGAGCGTAAAGCAAGGAGATCAGAGCTAGGCCTTCGCCTTGACCTCTCGCGAGGTGTGGTTTACCGCATTCCCAGGCATAGAAGAAGAAGAAGAAGAAGAAGAAGAAGAAGAAGAAGAAGAAGAAAAAGGAGGAGTAGGAGGCAATGAAGTTGAAGCTCGAGAAGAAGAAAACAGAGAATGATAAAGACGAGGAAGAGGAGGAGGATAAGGAGGAGGAGAAAAAGAAAGAAATGACGAATTGCTAGGAAGACAGTTTGTTAGATGTTACTCGTGAGTCAAAGACGGACAGGTGAAAGGTTTGCAGAGATACTCCAAGCACTGACGATTGATTGATTAGGGAGTCCAGGGCCGTCAACTAAGGACTTTATTTCCGTAAGTGTGGTGCACGTTTTTCCTCTGGAGGTGGAGGTGATCTTGCCCAATTCGATGGTACGATCCGGCGCAGAGGGTAGGTCGGCTAACGAGGTTTTCTCCAACCAGGTATCTCCCTCCAGCGGGACACCACCCCAGTCGCGACAAGCTTTAAGCCCTTGACTGGTCTTCCGGAATGTGTGGTAGTGTAGTTCATGTAAGTGTATGTGTTTGTATATAAGGGACGAGGATAATATAAGAAAAAAGAAGGAAATATCATGCGCGGTCCATGGCCAGTTTGTTAGGGTACTGCTCTGGGATACGCGTGGTGTTGATTGAAGAAACTGCTGAAAACTACGGAAAACTTCTACGAAAAACTGAGAGTATCTGGCCGATAGAATTCTCACCCAGACGGCGACTGAATTCGACCTAGCTATTTAGCTAGTGTCGAAAGTCCTACCACTGTCGGGACTCAAATCTAGGACCTCCCGGTCAGAGGCACTGCAGTGTCATCAGTTGATGCCCTGAGCCATGTCTTTCGGTGCTCTAATACATCACTTATTTCTGCTAACGTTTTGGCCATGAGCGTTACTTAATATCATTCTCACTGCCCTGTTTTCATCTTCCAACGATAGCCACCTCTACCCTGTACCCGCCGTGCCACCCAGATGCCAATCTCCCCGGCGGAGACTTGAATGAGCGTTGAAGCGAGGAGATCAGCGCCAGGCCTTCGCCTTGGCCTCTCGCAAGGCGCGGATCAGCGCATTCCCATGCAAAGCGAACCTTGATCGCCAGCCGTCATTACGATACGCTCTCCCTCCAACGAGTCAATTTTCTCCGACGAGACCGCGCCCCATTACCATAATTTACTGTTTCTCGCAGACGCATAATCATTCTGAAACAAAATAAGGGGCTATTATGAAAGCGAAATGCAAACAGACAAGGACAAAGTAACGCGTAATTTCTGGAAGTTAATGAAATTGAATAGAAATTAATTTGAAGTTAAAAGCTGGCCTTATGTTTTTGAAGTTTCTAGTAGTTCCACACAAGGAGTATACTGCCTTAATTAAAAGGTATTATTTATCAGAATTCAATAGACTGAAATGACAATTAAGAGATAATAAATATATTTCTAATTTTTCTGCCTTTGTGAAATTTTAAATGCATACTATGTCTTGCAGAAATACATGCATTGATTTTAGAATTAGACATAAAATACTAAGTCAAGAGTACAATTTTTCTACATCGAAAGATGACATTCGTGATTTGAAAAAACGTAACTATGACTACGGAAGTATAGATTTTAATGCAACTTGTTATTGTAATGCAAGCTCGGTTTGTTTTTCATTTTCTTCGGAATATATTTACTTCACAAATGAAATTATCAAAAAAATTGAAAAACAATATTCTATTATTCTAATTGTATATTTTTGAAGTTTGTAGATTATGCTCTTATTTCATGACGTACGAATATTTTCACGATATGATGACCTAATAAAGCAAAGCATCACCACGAACACCTCATTTGTTGTTTTTAAAGGACAGAATTACTTTTTACCTAAAACAAACAAACAAGTTTTATGTGACAAGACACACCCAGAAGACACCACAAAGAAACGACACTCAACTCACAACACAACACACAGCTCATTATACACGCTAAAGGAACACAGCGGTGTGTCCTGCATTTAACTTCACGCCGACAGTTCTTGTTGCAGACATTTACGGGTTAACTTATTTCATTTATGCGTTGAAACGTTACAGCCCAGAAGTGCATTGCGAGGCTCTTGAAGCCGTTTCGCTGGGTGCGCGGCGGCGTGGAATTTTAAAGGCGGTGCAGGCGCATTCTGCAACGGAGGAAAGCGACCGAGAAACTGGCGATCACGACCTTGCGACGGAAACCGGTCCCACAATCACAACCAGTGGAAAAGTCCTGAATGACCTCTGGGGAGGACTCTTCAAATCCGGACCTTACTTAGGTTTCATTTTTTAATGTAGTACGAATAAAACTTGGTTACAACCGATTAAAAATTTTCTCTAAAACCAACCAGAAAATTGAGATTTTTCTTAGATCAATCAATATTTTATGAATGTTATTTTTTTCTAAACTATGATATTTGAGATGAAATATTTTCATGTCATATAAGAGACGCAGGTTCGAGTCCCGCCTTGGGCGTGGTTGTTTGTCCCTTGTCTCTCATGTATGTGTTGTGGCGGAGGGCCTCGCGTTCTGCTGACCCCAGGTCGGACGACCTCGCTAGTGTGTTGGTGTGAGGTCGAAAGTGTGTGGTCGAATATGGGACAGGACATCGGGGTGTAAAGGGTAACCGGCTGTTGGCTGGATGAAAGCCCTAGAAAAAATCATATTATAATATCATAGATAAATTGATAAACTATTTTAGAAAATACTGAGTATAACACCAAGCGTATGCATTTAATGTAAAATAATGGTGAATATTAAATTTAAAAAACAGTAAATGTGTGTGTGATCAACCAATTCAAATTATCTCCTTCAGTGCACTTTTCAAATTTTAGGTGTTTAAGAAAAGAATTTTTGCCAGATTATGCACCCTCAGATAAAGTATTTTATTAAAGAAGAAGAAGAATGCGATAAAAATAAGTCGATTTCTCAACGTAAATAATTTTACATCATCATTTTTTATTGGCAGTAATTCGTAGTTTCTCTGATAATAAAATATTGAGATATTCCATTTTCAGACTATTCGCGATGTTCATTTTGCTTCAATTGAAATGGACATAGTCAATGTTCTTATATGTTGAAATTATGTGTAAAACTCAGGGAAGATGCTCAATACCATGTTAAATAATGAAATGCAATGATAAGTTCATTTCTGCTCATGAGACACGGTCGTTTCAAGTAGAACCTCTTAATTCTGAAAGAACACGTGTAGATTTGGTCATGGAGGTTTTAATGCGGGAATATAAATTGTAGTAAAAGTGTCTGTACAGTCATTTAAGTAACTTTTCTTTGCATTCATAACGATGTTGTTTGCTTAATACGAGTTGTTAGCACCAACGTGCTAGCAAAATCGTGAAGGTGAGATCCTGTGCAAATTAAATGCAATAGGTAACTCGACGTTAAAATTAATAAAATCGGATCATAAATTAAATATTTGTTCTATTAATTTTACATTTTATGGATTAAACTGAAACATGAACAAGATCATTTAATTGCGGGTATAATATCGAATGCAAATTGCCACACAGAACTGAGCTCACCTCAATTTAAATCCTACGCAAGCAATAAAATTTCTATTTTACAAATAATCCGTCATTATTTAAATCTGAATTTTAATCTAGGACCCTCATTACTCATCATGATTAATGATCAAAGTGATGAAATAAAAGAACAACTCAGATATACTCAATTGTAAAATTATATATTGAAACCAGACTTCATGCCAGAAGAAACAAAACTAGTCGTTAGAAAACAAGCTGCCACCAACCAAGCGATTGAATACGACAAACACGAACTAAAAAGATTTTGAAAAGTGAAATTGTTTATAGATCCGAATAATTACTCACAAGAAGCAAAGAATACGAATAGAAATAGAACAGGATTTCAAGAAGCATATGGCCTCGTGAACTACAATGTTACAATAGAGCATCCAAAAAGTCTTCTCTTAGTACAGTCAGTCAACTCTCAGGAGTTACTGCTTGACGTGATGTGAGATTCACAATGTTATATTTTTTCTCCTTGTATCATTGCATATTTGGATCACTAATAACTAGAAGTATTGTTGGTTAGCAAAGTTATATAGAGCTCTTGGGTACTTTCCTCGCTAATGCGATCTATTTCGAAAACGTGTGAGGCTCTCGTCAAGAAATTTATGCTCTTACGGTCAACAATGGGTGACTGCGCATTTGATCCGATTCGAATAGGAAATTGGTAATTAAAGGATAATTAATGGCGTTTTAAAGAAATAATGATTATTGCTTACACCTCTGCAAACAGTCCCCAAGTTTTAAATATTTTTTTTTAAAACGTGAAAATAGTTTCATACTGAAACCCAACATTTAACGTTTTGAGAAGCCCTTGTGGGGACACATTTAAAATATATAAAACGCCCCAAGAACGTCAAATGAACAAAATAAGTGTTCCTTCTGAGATCCGAACACTTGATTATAAGGGTTTAAGAAGCAGTTTCTGAATTATGTACGATAGCAATGTGGGTTACATGTGCGCCTGCTTTCACCCTTATATCACAAATTGCAAACTTCTATTTTTTCTACTTAAATATGTTTGACGCAGGTCTGATGGTAATAACCTGTCCAGCTGCCTACTAGCGGAACCCGGCTGACGTTGTTCTGCCCTTCATTTCTCTCTTTCTCCTTCCCTCTTCCTTTCTCTCTCCGCCTCTCTCACCATCTCTCTTTCTCGTCTCTCTCTGTATCTGTCTCTCTCCGTCTCTGTTTATCTCTGTCTCTGTCTGTCTCTCTCTGTCTGTCTATCTCTGTCTCCTTCTCTCTTTCTTTCTCTCTCTCTCTCTCTCTCTCTCTCTCTCTCTCTTTCTCTCTTCGTGCTGTCAGCTGTCAGCGCTATCAGCTGTTCTCGACACGGCCGCTTAGAATGGCCTATGTGACTTTAAGAATTTAAATAAATTGAAATACTCTTGACAGTTCTATCAAAGTAAATTTACCAAAATTTAACAGGAGTGCACATCTTCAGTCGCGACTTGTAACACAACTCTGCATTTTAAAATCGTTTAAACACTCTTTTGGTTTTGAGTAACGTTTTATCATAATTTCGGGGCGCTTGGCGCCGTAAAGACCTTCCCCGAAGGCGAAAGTTGCAAGGGTTGCTACAGGCAAATTGTCCGTTTAATTTAAAATCACATGTCACAAAGTCTTATTTTATACTTAAATTACTATGAAAATACGATGAATCATTGTATTTGTCTTTTTATGATCTATCCATTGCTAACGAGAAAAACACATAGTCCTCTTTTAAAAAATCAAAGATGATTGCATTTTGATATCGTGAAGTTATGAGGGTGGCCCGTAGTTGGTAGGATACCCTGCATAGATACATCATTTTAATTCTCTTTTCGTGGTCTATCCATTGCTGGTGAGAAAAATATATAGTTTCATTAAAAAATCAAAGATGATTTAATTTCTCGGAAACTAAAAATATTATAGACAATTTCTCTACGGCATGATACTTGCCCCATGATACCGCATTGTTCATCAAAAACTGCATTTCGATATCCTGAACCGTTTAGAAGTGATGGGAGTGGTCCAATGGTGTATGTATATATATATATATATATATATATATATATATATATATATATATATATATATATAATTATTTTTTGTATTACATGTATAATCATTTTTTGACAAAGTGTAGTTGATTGGCTTACTGTGTCTAAGGCGTCGACTCTCTTAACCCCAGTCTGGTCAAAAATGAGTATTTAATTGATACTATTAAATCCAATGCTATTTCTCTCCTAATAAAAGTCCCTCAGCGCGTCGTGCACAGTCTAATAGTTCATTGACGGCGCCGTTGAGGAGTGTGCGATGTAATGCATTTCCCCTAGTGCGGCGGTTCGTGCCTTCGTTGCAAATGCGCTCCCGAGGCGAATGCGCCGCCTAATGCATGCGGGCAGCTACAGCAGCCGGTGTCTGCGCCGTCGGCCCCGTGCTCGTGCATATGCATGGGTTGCGCCGCGCGGCAACGGCTGCACATCCTCCTCTCCGCAGTGCAAAGCGCCTTGTGGCCGCCGTTCCCACCTCCGACACCGTCAACTCTTCCAGGATCTCCGCCCTTGAGGTCGACGTCGCAGCCAGTGGACCGCCATCTCCACCTGTCCGACTTTACATTCATCTCCGCCGTTGCTGTCGTTGTCGCCGTCACTGATTTCGCCGTTACCACCACCTCCCCCACCTCCACTTTTTTTACTTTTTATTTGTCATCTCCGCCGTTGCTATCATCAATGCCGCCGTTGCCACCACCTCTGCCATCTCCGCTTTTTTGACTTTCCATTCGTCATCTCCGACGTTGCTGTTACCAATGCTGCCGTGTTCACCGCCTTCGCCATTTCCACTTACCTGGCTGAACATTGCCATTGCTGACGATCCTGTTGCTGTCACCGACGCCGCTGTAGCCACCACCACTACCATCTTCTCTTATCTGACTTTATATTCGGCAGCTGTGCCTTTTCCGCTTCCTGCTGATTGTTGCCACCTCCTCCACTTTTCCCCCTTCCTTCGGCTTCGCCTTCGTTGCACTTTGCCGCCTTCCCCTCCATCTTCTCTTCCGCTCTCGTTTGCATCTTTGTCGCCTTTGTCTCCGCCTCTTGTGCAGCATCTTTCACCTCTACAACCTCCACTACTCTATCTACGTCCCGCTTTACGTCTGCATTCCGTCTCTTCCTCTTCCTTTCTTCAATCTTCCTCCCCTCGCAGTTCCTGTCCCGTCTCCGCGACCGTTGTATCACCCATCTAGACACAATATTGTTCTTGTCCTTGTCTCCTCCTCTGTATCTATTTCCTTATTCGCCCCAGTCCGCACTCTCGTCCACATCCTTGACCTTGTCTCCCTTCCCAGCACCACCACATCTGACACCATCTCCGTGTTCGCCTCCATTTCGTCGTCGTTTCGTCTTCTCTTACCACTTCCTACACCACTGCCATCGCCTACGCTTCCGTTGTGTGTCCACTATCTCCACCCCGACATCCGTCTTAAACATCCATCGTCCCCGCCCTAAATCTCGTCCCGGCTCCGCATCTGCCTGCCTATCCGCTGCTTTTCTATCCCATCTCTGTCTCCACCTTCATTTCATCCCCTCAGTCAGGCAACATTTCATGTCGACTTCTGACTCCACCTCTGCATCCACCCTAATCTCACCTTCGTTTCTAAGCCTGTCTCGACCTCTGCATCCACCCCCTTCTCGTCCCATTTGCGTCTCCTTCTCTATCTCCTTTTCGTCCCCGCCCCCATTTCCACCTCCACCCCCTCCGCAACCCATTGCACGAGCGCTCTTTAATGCCCGTGGCGAATCGCGCAGCGACGCGACGGACGATCGACGACAGCGGAGCCACGGCGCACTCAGGGCCCTGCCAGCGACAGCCACGCTCCAAGCGCCGAGGCAAAAAAGCAGATGACGCCAACACGGTGCTAACATTTATTATCATACCATTAGCGAGTACGGGAACGTGTTTTTGGTTAATTTATATTCTCCTCAAGATGGTTCTCTTTACTCACGATTTATTCGCCATTAACAGCTACCTATACAAAGTGTTTTGTGAGAAGTGGAAGGTATGGGTATGTATAGGATTTCTCTGAAACTGAGTTGTTTTCGACAGAATTATTGCCAATATTACTGACAATACTCTGCTGTTGTTCTTATTCTTTAGATGATTTTGCTGTATTTACTATAACTTGTTGGGCCTAAAATTTAACTCAATCTTGAAAAACTTTCCGCTTCACTCTAATTTAACTTTATAAAATATGAGTAGTGAGAAAAATGAGATATTAATGAAAAGTTTCTATGCTTAATAAGACTATGCTCTTCGGTTTTGTTTTCTAAAGCGTAATTTTGTAATGCGAGTGTAATGGTCCATGTTACCTTTCCATCATTAGAAAACTAAGGAGCCGCTAGCATGATTACTTCATCTTATGGACGTGATTCACACTGACATTCTGTATTAGGACCATTTGTATAAAGGACAAACCGTCTCGAAACCTCGCTACTCATCTAAGTCAATATTCAATGGTTTCATTTCCCTGGACAGTCAAGAATTTTGTTTGCACGTGATCGTCAGAAACTTATGAGAATATCGTATTAGAAAAAAATGATTATGAAGAAGACGAAGACGATGATGAACCGAGCAATTGTGATGGCGACGACAATGACGATTATGATGATGATGACGGAAGGATGAAGATTATGAAGATTAATAGTGAATTTAAAAAAAGTTGATAGTTAATACAAAAATATTAAGAAAAGAGAAGGAAAATCAAGACGAAAAATATAATAATGAAGGTAAGATAATGAAGAAAAACGAAGCAGACGAAGACAAACATGATAATTTTGAAGAAGTAGATGAAGTCGAAGAAGATGATGATGGAAAAGACGTAGATGATGAGGTCGAAAAAAATAATAGTAATGAATCTGGAGATAATGATTATCATTATTATGACCAAAAGCACAATCAGGAGTTTTGTATTGGAAGAGTGTAAGTGTAGTGGCCAGCCAAAATGAGATAAAACTGCATGAAAGGTCAGTAAAACATTAGTTCTAAATATGTGTCCTTGATTGCGGAAGGTATGCTGAAACCCCATAAAAAACCAAGAGGGGTCTACAGACCTATGGGATCCCTTTTTGTGTGATACGTTGATTAATGATTACGAAGATAAAATTTATTCCATTACAAACCACAGAATGTGGTAACATCAACTGATGTCAGTGCAGTACCTCTGACCGGGAAGTTCTAGTGTTCGATTCCCGACAGTGGCAGGATTTTCGAACTAGCTTGTCAGCTAGGTCGAATTGAGCCGTTGTCTGGAGGAGAATTCTGGCGGACGGCTGCTCTGATCGATAGTTTTCCGTGATTTCATCGATCAGCACTAGGCGAATGCCGGAGCAGACCCTAACAAACGTGCCAGGACTGCACGCGATCTGACCTTCCTCTTCCTTGTCCTATACTCACCCGTCACTTACACACACACTTACATGCACTACACTAAATACATGTCAGGAGACTGGTCAGGAGCTTAGAGCTTGTTCCGGATGGGACGGTACCCTGCAGATACCTGGCGATACCCAGATACCCAGGAATACCTGGCCGATGTGTGCTAGCCGACGTGTAGGTAGGCGCAAGCGGGAGAAGATCGCCGACACCATCCGCTATAAAACATGCACTACACGTGCAGGACTAATGACCTTAGCAGTGGACGCACCCGGGAATACGAAATCGACCCATCGATTAGAAACCAATGAGTCACATTCGCTGGCTGTCCACTGTCTTCCAAGCGGTCCGAGGGAGGGAGAGGTTGAACGGGAGTGGAGATAGCGGAGGTGGTGGAAACAGCGGCATTGGTGACAGCAACGGCGGAGATGACGAATGGAAAGTCAAAAAAGTGGAGATGGCAGAGGTGGTGGACAGCGACATTGGTGACAGCAACGGCGGAGATGACGAATGGAAAGTCAAAAAAGTGGAGATGGCAGAGGTGGTGGCCACGGCGGCATTGGTGATAGCAATGGCGGAGATGACGAATGGAAAGCCAAAAAAGTGGAGATGGAGAGGTGGTGGACAGCGACATTGATGACAGCAACGGCGGAGATGACGAATGGAAAGTCATAAAGTGGAGATGGCAGAGGTGGTGGAAACAGCGACATTGGTGAGAGCAACGGCGGAGATAACGAATGGAAAATCAAAAAAGTGGAGATGGCAGAGGTGGTGGTAACGGCGGAATCAGTGACGGCGACAGTGACAGCAACGGTTCGCTTCCATCGTCTTGCAAGCGGTCCGAGTGAGGGAGAGGCCGAAGCTGGAGTGGAGCGGCCGGTTGATGTCTCCGCCCGCGCGGGGATTATCAGCCCACGCGGAGCGGCGCAGGCGCAGTAACGAGCGTAATATGAAGATCGGCTTCGATTACAGTCATCACACCAGCGCCGACGCCGCCGATGAATGTGAATGAAGGACCAGCGGAATTGATTGCTGCCGACTCCCAAGACGAGTGGATGGCAGACTGGAATCTCAACGGCTCGTCTATCGCAGCTCTAAGAGGTTTAGAAATTGGTTGCATTTAAGTTTGCCCAGAAGGCAGTCTAATTTATTTGTAATCAGGATTTCTTTATGACCCTTAATTCTTTTTCGCTCCTGAGTATATTTTTCCTTCACTTTGGTAAACAATCTGAGCGACACTTAAAAGTAGATTACAAAATTTTTCCTAATGCAAAGTCGCTATCTGGTAGCCAAGTGGCAAAGTACCAGTAATTGGGTTTACTAGTATCTTATTAGAGACTGAATAATAACTTAAATGGAATTTGTTGATGTATGCGAAATATGTAGACGTAGCCTTTAATGCTGCAGTCCAAAAATCCCTGATTCGAACCCAATCTTTTAGCCAGAACGGTTATCGTCACAGTCTTCAGTGCCACTTCACTTTGCACAATAATGAAATATATGGGGTGGGCCACAAGTCACCACCCATGATTACTTATACTCTATTATGGTTTTAATATCTCATGAAATCAATTTCCCGCCTGTCCAATTCATACATTATGATAATTAGTTACTAACAGATAAACTAAACTACATTTCTAAACACTCATCTGCTGTCAAATGTTTAGTTAAAGATTTCCTTACATACGTTATCTGTCCATATTGTTGATTTGTTGTCGAAAGAAGAAAAAATGTTTTATATTCAAAGATGGTACAAAGGTGGTTACGCATTAATAACTTGCGAGGGACAGTAAAAATGCCTTCCAGATCACCAGATCTCACTCCCATGGAATTTTCATTTTGGGGATTGATTAAAGATATGGGTTATTTTTCAAATCCAACCACAATCGAAGACCTAAGAACAGCCATTGATAATGGTTTTCAGAATATTGATTCCAAAACAATCTGAAGAAATATGTTTAAGTGTCCCAGATCGTCATCGGAGATGTGTCGATGCAGAGGGAAAATAATTTGAAACAATGTACTATAAATGATGAAAATAAGTAACTTGAATAAATAACTCACGTTAATGGGTAGTTAGTTTTGGCCCACTCAGTATGTGTATTTTAGGAAACAAAGGAAAACAACGAATGGTTATATGAATGATGTTGACAAAATATATGGTAAAAATGATGTGAATATTAGTCGTCTGGGGAATATACACTTTTGTGAGTCACTTACTGTAAATATTTCCAGTCCATTCCTTCCGACACCCCTATCTTGAATTGTAAACTTACCTCTTTCTATAATTTGGCAACAAGCAGAAGGTTTTAAATGTCAGTTCCCAAGTTATCCTTATAAATGGATAAGTGTAGTCATAAACATATTAATGCAGTATAATGACCGATCGAAAGCCTAAATTTCGGTGCTCAAGAAATGTTCGCTATCCATTTGCCTATAACGTTTTATAAGATTTGTTCATGTGAATTGATGACAAGTTTTTAGATTACGAGAAGGTATTGATTCCACGACACGAATATATAATGACAAAAATGATTAATAGAAACATTTTAAGTGGAGAACAGTTTTTAATTCCTACAGGATTATTATTTCTCAAAAAAATTCACACCACACCGTCTCAATTTTCAGGCGAAAATATTATCACGGTCACACCCATTCGTTCTACTAACCTGTAATTAAGTAGATCAAATCTGCCATCGATTAAAAATCAGTTGGCCGAGGAAGGTGAGAGTCATTTTCAATTACACAAGTAGAGAAGAATGAGAATAAATTACATTTTTAAAAGGTAAGAAATATTTTAATTTTGTATGAGGAAAGGAAAAAAATACACGATAATTAATATTTCCGTCGATACATATTTTCAGATATATTCAGCTTAATTATAATTGATCAAATTATAATAAATTATATTTTTTGTGAATGTTTTACAAAGAAAATCTTCAGTGAGACTTCCTCAAAAAATATAGCCACATGTTTAAGTGAATAGATTGTCATAAGATTAAATGAAAATCTTTTATCAGAAACGTTTCGTGATTTTCGGTATTTTTTTCGGAAAATATAACTTATTTTTACAATTTATTTTTAACAATATATTTTTTGGTTTGTTGAAATAGCTGTATTATACATTTTTCTGCCCATCCTGCTAATTTGAGATTTAATATCATTGATTTCATGCCAATTTCAATTTAATTTTCATTTGTTCTAAAACTTTTGCGCGGAATTATAACGACGTATTAAACACTAGACGTGGGGCAGCAAAGAAGAGATGTGGCTGGTGCATGTCCTTTGTGTCTGAGAGGGCAGTGATTTTTCCCCGCTGAACGGCGAGATCCCAAGCTGACCTCGGCGTGGGGGTTTTGCCCCAACCAGGTAGGAGGATCTCTCACCAGCGGGACACAGCCTCAGCTGGTGCAAGCTCTAAGCTCCCAACAGGTCTCTAAGCATCAACAGAGTAGTACTCTACTTGATGTAAGTTTATATACGTATGTAAGGGGATGATGATAGGTCACGGAGGAGGAAGGAAAGATCGCGCGCGGTTCGGGGTCCGTTTATTAAGGTACTGCTCCGCAATTCGCTTGGTGTAGATTTGAGAAACAAAGGAAAACTACCGATCAGAGAATGCTGCTAGAATTCTCTTCCACTCACTGGCTGAATTCGACCTAGCTATGCCGCTCGAGTCGAAAATTCTCACATGATCTCAACTTGAACTCTAGAACTTCCCTGTCAGAGGCTCTGCAGTGACAACAATTGATGCCCTGAGACACTTAAGACGTTTCGGTATACTAAGTCGATTCCTCCGCATGGAACACGATAACAGATGAGAGTTCACCTTTTTTTTACTGGCGTTACAAATAACACGAAATTATAAATAATTCTATTCGTGTCACGACACGTAAGTTCAACTATTCGCCACCACTACACGTAGTCTCTGAATCCAGACCACTGCCGAAACTCATCTATGCTCATTCGCTGGTGCGCAGAGCCCCTTGCGACCGAAGAAGTCCGTCGCCTTGGCGTCCGCGGGGCCTAATCTCGTCTTCGCCCCCCCTCCCCCTCCCCCGGGCCGAGCCAACCGCCGGCGCAGGGCGTCGACCCGCCGGCCGCGCGCCAAATGACCGTCACAACCTGCCGCCGCTAATCCCCTCTGTCCCTACCCTCTCCCCTCCGCCCCATCTAGCAGAGCCCCATGTTGCCCGTTTATTTTTATTTTATTTTATATGTACACAGCTATCTGGTCTTTTTTCATCAAAACATACTGCATGTAATGTTGTTCCGAAAATGCACTCTTCCAATAACAAATAAAATGGAACCATAAATCTTCGACATGAAATTTATTATAAAGAAATAATCATCAGTTACAATAGAAGGTGCTTTATACTAATAATATAAAACATAACTTGTTTAAAAGATGGATTATTCATAAACAGAATAGTCAAAATTTAAGTTAAGAATTTAGTACTTAATATACCTAACAGTTGAATTGAAAACGTCAATTTCATATGATATTCATTAGTACTAGTTATTTTTCATATTTGTCCTGTTTTAACCCGCATTGCTGTACCTTGCTATCTTCTCGTTGGCTGCTTTCGCGACATCCGAAGCCCAAGTAAATTCTGCACGGTAAATATCTTCCATGTTTGACGTGGTTATTGAGTTACAATTGAATGATGAATTTAAATTATTCAAAGCAATAATCTTCCTAATTTTGAAAAGCATTTATTAATTGTTGGAGATTACTTTCAATGAAGTCCTTTGTGTTCAAAATTTTCTCAAAAATGTCTCCAAAATAGTTCTTTTAATTTCTTGTAATAATAGAGAACACTTATAGAATACACTTGCTAAGGTGTCATAAGTCCGAATTTTACTGCCAACTCTGAACTTTCGAAAATTGCAAAAGTTTAAAATTCTTTCGGCGTCTTTTTACACCTATAAAATTAAAATTAAAAATGTTTCCTTCTAATGAAATTTGTTCTCTCAAATTCGTTCTTTCATTAAGGTAATTTTTTTAAAAATGTATTTGTTTTCGCGCAATATTGCGTCTAATATGAGCCATATTAAAATATAACAAAAGCAAGATTTTCACATCAATGTCTCCACATTTTTTCTTTAAACTTGTCGTGGAGATACTGTTAAATGTACTGTAAAAAACGGCATAAACGCTATTTTGCTCTATTCTTTTACAGGTATGTATGCGAGTAACATATTATATATATATATATATATATATATGTATGGAATATTAATATATATATATATATATATATATATATTATATATATATAGAGAGAGAGAGAGAGAGAGAGAGAGACGATATTTGTTTACATTGTTGTATTTATCAGCACATGTACTTTAAATGATGTCAAGTTTCTCGAAAACTCAACAGTTTTTCTGTGAAAATGAGTTCAAAATTCCGCATTTTCAGAAACGAAGGAGGAGGCCTTTAACCAGCAAGAGACTTATTATGCATTAATCCACCCCTGTGAAGCAATCAATGCAAATTTACACATTGTGGCAAGTTTACCATCATCTCTACGAACGCATGTGGAATTGTGCCCCCTCCCGTGAAGTAAATATTAGATTTAAGAGGGGTGAAATAAATGATGGCTTGAGGGAACTTTCACTTGGTCCGCATAGATCCGAATAGGCCACATAATTAAAATAGTTTTTTGTTGCAAAAGTAACATGCTGTGAGTAACAGTTCGGTGAAACAGTTTAATGATAGAATATTAAAATTCAAACAAGAATCAACTACTAAATATTTCCAATAATGTGCTCTTCATTGTTACAATTAAAGCATCAACTACATATCCTATATGTTCCTTTTAAAAATCCCTCGCTCTCCATAACTCGTCAAGGAAGCCTCTAAATGCTACATTGTCGGGAGATGCCGAATGTTACAGCCTTCTCCTCGTCACACAGCCGTAGCCACCAGTGCAAACAGACATGGCAAACAGGCGCAGGACGACGCCAGGGCATAGCTCCCGCCGAGCTCTCAAGAACAAACAAGCGCATTCTCGGTGGCGGGGTATAAACAGCCGTCTGCTCTAACAGCTACTTCGCCTTGGCAATGGCCTCGTCAACATGACCGTGTGTGAGTACGTAAATGCGTGTGTGAAGTGAAAGAATATACGTGCAGAACCTCTGAGAATAAACGTCGGCCGTGCCCTCTAGCAAAACGACGTGAGTTAGCTTTACCCTGAAAGCACAGAAGCTTCTCGTTTGATTACTTTTAATACGAAAACTTGTTAACTAATCTTGAACTTACATAATTAAAAAAGGAATTATTATTCTCAGTTTATTTAGCCTGAGGGAATTGAATGAAAATTTTAACTTTTAGAAGAGGTGTTTCCAAATTATCCTGCCGATCATTCATGCATTTGTTGCTGTTTCACTTAGAAGGTTTATTGCGCTAATACATTAATGAAGCTATACATGGAACAGCAAATAATGAATAAAGAAACAAAATTCAATGTAATGTTTTTAAAGTTTTGATCTCCGTTCAAAAACCCGATGAGAAAGAACACATTTTTTTAAGATTGTGACAACCAATTTGCTATTGTTTCACAGCTTGATGTTCAGGGTGAACTAACAAAAGTTGTGTCGAAGCTCTTGAAAAGAAAAACTTAATGTTAGATTCACTAACTTGAGAATACTCTTACTCCGCATCGCATGGAAGTCAACCGAAGATGGGTTGGTTAAATCTTATTGGTTTGGACGCATTTATGGTAGCTGACATTTTGAGATGAAATGGTAACATAAAAAGAAGTATGTAAATAAATTACGTGAGAATCTAGGAGGCGTCAACCACAATAGTAGTTTATAGAACTAGTTTATAATGTTAAGCTTTCTTGCATGAGTACATGTTTTGAAAACGAGAGACGTTAAGAGCGAGTATTCAGATTTGTACGAATGTAATAAATCAACATTACAAACGAATTACATACGCTATTTTTTGTATAATAGCATTATAAATTTATAAGAGAATCAAACTTGCAAAACAACTTTTTGGGTGACGTCTCGGGTATTTGACATCTGCGCGAGAAAACGGTGGTCGGCTCTTTCGTTTGTGCTACCTCCCCACGATTCTCTCGCTGAAATTGCCTGAATGTGTGATGACGCAATCATTCGTGCCGATAATGCTAATACGTCAGCATTTGTGCCGTAATATGCCCTTTTATGAACAATTTATTGCAACAGAAGAGGTCGTTTATAATGTTGGTTTATAAAAAAGTATTTTACTGTATAGGGATCGTAGGATCATATTACAATATAAATTTAATATAATATAAAGAACGTGTATGACTGTTCATTCTTTAAATTAAATTTATGATGTAATATACCTTTTGGCGACATATCGTCGACACTTAATTAATAATAATAATAACGTAAATAAAATTGATTAAATAATTAAATGTTTTATTACATTTAGAAACATTGTTTTCATATTGATGTCTTATATTTCACAAGTTAATGTCTTATATTTCTCAGTGTTTACGTATGTCCGTTTACGATAAAGAACATACTAATATAGAAAAATGCTCTACTACACATCCAAATAATTAATTTCAATAATTCACCTTTTCCTGTCACTAGAGATCTTAGTAATGTGTGAACGTAAATCACACCACTGTAGACACCACAGATCTGTATTACGCTTTTTTATATCACAGGTCAATTTTATGTTTTTATCGCAAGAAACATTACAATTTAAATTTTACTTGACTTCTGTCGATACCGTTACAACAATCGTACCTTATATTGTATTACTTATCGTTTTACAAATGAATCTAATGTTTCTAAAACTGACAACGGAAACATGTTTGTGTAAACAAGTTAACAAAGTAATTAATTCAATAGATGATTTTAAAAGGGAAAATAAGTCATTTTTTTCATAAAAAAGTTGAGATATAAATTTCTTTGTTATTCTTCAAGCTAAATATCAGGTTAAAAATAAAACTTGTCCACTTAAAGTATGTGTTCTATTACCAACCAGATATTCGAATGTCTGGAAAAGACAAAGAATTCCAGGACTAGTTTCTGATCTTTACTGAAGAACTAGTATTATCAGCTAAGAAGTGCCTTAATGCTTCCTGGCAAAAGTAATACACTCTGAGGATATCATAGATTTCCAAACCTGGTGGTCGAACTAATTTAAGAAGACAACCAAACCTCTTGCTCAACCTGGCCATCCTCATTGTGAGCCTGGTGCGACTCTTTCCAAGTAAAGCAGCCAACGTATGATAGAGAATATTTTGGTTACCTTGTGACACGTGAGTACATTTATTGAATGTCTTATCAAGTACTCGTTCCTGTCGTCAAAAGGGAAGGCACGTCCAAATTAGCCTTTCAAGAAAGTTTATGGCTCAGCTGTTCTTCCAATCAAAGAAGAAGAAAATAACCGATGTTCAAAATATAGGAAAATATATCCCACAAGAATATCTCCATTTCTATCAGAAAGTTTTGACAGCCACATACTCAAGTGGAAATCAACGATGAGTACATGCTGATATTATTAATTTAGTAAGAGTATTTTTAATGTCTATATAGCACAAAAAGTTAATTCACATCATTATATATTTATTCTATGATTATATTGTTTCATAAGTCCAAAAATAAAGAAATTAAATTTTTTTTAAAAAATTTACAATTATTTTATAAAGGAAATAAGTAGGTGTAAAAACGGTTCTATAGATCACAAAAATGCGCATTTCAAGTTACAGAATAGACCAAGCAATCAATAACGACCAGTTCTCCAACTCTTGTGTGGAACATAGTCCCAGAGGCCCATTGAGGATGTTTTTGTTATTGTTATTATTATTATTATTATTATTATTATTATTATTATTATTATTATTATTATTATTATTTCAGAAGTATAAGACAAGGACTTACTTCCCTTTTCAAATCACCGATTCAATTACACCCTGTATTCCAGTTTTCTCCCGTTTCAGCAATTCCTGCTATCATCTTCTCTGATGTATTCGCAGTATTCACAGCCTTTAGCACTGTCCTGTTGCAAGGCTTTATGGGAGCTCCTCCGCAGCAAACGAGTTGCGAAGCCGGATCCCGCGCAGGCACGAAATGGCGCATTTCATGGTTTGTCGTCGCAATTAGCCTCGGATTATGCGCGCTGGGGAGAGCGTTGACTTCACTTGCTGCTGATGCACCGAGAGGTTCAAGTGCAGTCGAGTGAAAAAAATCTGGAAACGGGACTCTTTTCTTTATCTCACACTCGTCAAATTTCGTAATATCACCTAATATTTCTTAGTTAGAATTTTGAAACGTAAACTTCGAAGGCAATACATGATTAGGCGATTTTTGTAGAAGTTCTAAGCAACTCCTATGCAAAGGCCGTAAAACACATTTAGGTATAAAATTAAAAAGATATTATACTCCACTTCTAAATAAAAAATAATGAAACTGTAATGTTGAATAGTAGAGATAATTGAGATAAATAAATATGTTTTTTTTCACTTCTGGAAAACTAATATTTTATTCCCGAACTGTATTTATGACCAAATTTTATAAAGTTTTTCATAGCTCTCTTTGAAAGAGTTCTTGTAGTAGATAACAAAGGAAACGTCTTATGTCGAAATAATCTTATATTTGGTGAACCACAATTATGAGTGTGATGAAGCGAAGAAGACACGTCTTGAGTATAATTGAACACCACATGTAGGGCTTATATGTTAAAATCATGCTATGTGTTTATTCGTTCACATTATTTTATCATTTGCCTTGAATTCTTAATTTTTCTCCAAATGAAATACATGTTTAAGTTTCTAATTTTGAAAGGTGAATCATTTCATAAGATTCATATAATTTTGTAAACAATTAAATTATATGACTTGAACATCTTTCGTAAATACAGTGTACCGACGGGATGTTAGAGATCTCTCTAGGTTGACCTATTCAATAAAAAGTGTAAGAACACAACTATCTAGGCTATATTTAGACTTCATGCATTCCTCGCAATTTCATTCCCTCAATTCCCTGTCGGAGAAGTAACGATTTTATACGTGATCCAGGTAGAACATTGTCCAGGTTATCAGCCTCAAATAAATGCCAAAGTCATCAAAATATTAAGCAATTGTTCAATTCAACTTGGATCAGATTGAAAGAAAGAGTTGAATAAGAAAGAGTTGCTAAATGTTGTAACAGAAACCATTCTCCATTCACATATAAAGGAATGATTCAGAGTTTTTGATAGACATACCTCGTGAGAAGAAATCTTAATGTAGTGGTTTTGACTTATTCATGTCAAGTTACCTTTCAAACGTTCAAAGCTTGTCAAAGCTTTATCATAGCTCTGGAGTACACGCGTGATCTTGCCAGTCTTTTAAAAGAGGGGTCAAGAGTGTTGATCTATGTCTTTCTTAACTCCTCGTCCTTCTCACAGCTGCCATTGCAATTGAATGGAGTGCACACTCCCATACCGCTCAGAACTACAAATACCAACCTCAATTTGCCGGGTTTGCATTGTTAGGTGTCCTAAACCTTTTGAACTTTCCACCTAATTATTTTGCAATATTAATAAGTATCCGGTGCAATTCTTTTGAATAATATTAAGACAGACGTGAATCGTTACCCATGGTTTCGTCATCCACCACAAACGCTCTCCTGGGTCAAGAAAGTGACTTTCAAATGCACAATTAAAAGGTAACGATATGTGCTAACGTTTAATATATTCAATTTGAATTATATATAGTATGTATCTGATTATAGGAAACAACATAGACTATTTTTGACATTACATAAATAATGTGTGGATATTTTTCTTCAACAATGCAAATTGTTCCACAAATAAATGCATTTAAAGTGTATTATTTGGCTTTTAAGTAGAATAAACTACTTGAAAATCAGAATCTGGAAGGTTGAAGGGTTAGTTTCCATGCCTTTCGTGGTAACCGTTGTATAAATCTGGGTCTACATACGTGTGTCGGTCGCTACCGGTGAGTTATGAATTTTAAACAAATGCAGACAATAATTGTTAATAAATCACCAATTCATATAAATGTTCAGAATAAAAATGGGACGACGATAAAAGAAATTTATTAGGCATGTATTCTAAGTATTTCGTTCATCGATCTAATCTTCTTATTGATTGGGATGCAATTTTAACTTAAGATGATACGATAGTGCAAGGTGGTTCTGGTTTATGTAATACATTGTTTTGTAGTTATAGTTCTGCGAAGAATTTCTTCACCACATCAATAGAAGATTTTGTCTACTTTCTGAGAACGTTAATGACACACTTAATCACACCAAGCCTGTCCTGTGGGCTGTATTTTTCGTAACGGCAACAAGGACACTTTCTTGACATCGAGCTGTCTCTCTATTAATAAAGTTAGTAAACACGAAAATTTTGACATTTGAACCAATTTGTTTTGGACTTGGAAGTTATTAGACATTTTCATTCTTGAACTCGTATTAAATGACTTATAAGGTAAGTTGAATGTGGGGCGTCCTGCAGCATCTTCTGCTTAGACGAGATGGTTTCTTCCATCGTAGCTGTCAACAAATCTCCCGCGCGAAGAGCATCCTCCACTCACTTTTACTTTATCGTTTACTGAATACTTACGTAGTAAAAGGTGTTTTAATGCTGCAACAGGAATGGGAGATTTTTCAGAAAAACTCGTATTGTGGAACCCTGGATCCGAAAAGTGGATAAATCCTGTTGCACATGTAGAAAAATTACTTCCTCTAAAAAGTTGTGTAGTCAGAACTCACGATTTGTGTAGTCCTTGATCCGGAAAAGTTGATTGACGGTAAAACGTCTGTCCGTGATCAACGCTGGAGACTAAATCGTTCAGACAACTTTCTCCTAAATTTATATTCCCCAATTGACGTGGACAAAAATGAGGTTCTGCGAGTTTGAAACAGATATTTTGATTTTGGGGGGTAGTTCACATGAAGCCTAAACAACATTTTCATAATTGTTTCAAAAATGTCTCCAATGTTTTCATTAAACTTTTTTCTGGATAGTGCGAAGTACGCACAATTCAATTCCGACAGGCAATCGAGACTAGCTCGTCGATGTTAAAACTATCAGGTAACTTACGGCTCTTCGCGGAGACCGAACTGGCGATCTCCCATTCACTAGTACGCTAGAGTCGTAAGGCGTTGCCTTTACATTCGCCGCTACTGGTGTTTTATTACTTTTAGTTTTTAACTTCACAAAAAAAAGTTAAACATTGTTTTCCGTACTTTGGGGCGATGTGTAATCTGTCAACGTTTTCTTGAGTTGTGAGACCGATATTCTCCCATATAGAACATGAGAGATTTTTAACAAGAATTCGTTCAAATGTTCCCGTGCAATATTTTTTTTTTTGAAAAGGCAAATTAGCTAAAGATTTTAGTTATTATCCTGATCATGTCCTTTTTTTAACATTTATTTCTTCTCGTTCGACAGGCTTTCGATGAGATTATTTACACAGGTTTTAGTTTTTTGGGACTGGCCATTCATTAGCAGTGGTTTTTATTTCTCGGATGAACATAAATATTGTGTTAAGTTGAGTGAAGCGAGGTTGGACTGTTTCAGTAGTTGGTTCAATTGACAGTTTTGTGAGATTACGGTGGTTTGAATCGGTCTGTGGGATATCTGGATTTATACGTGTGTATGAAGCATTGCGACCTAGACTGAAGTTTAAGGAGCACGAGGAAGAGTGGAAGTTTTGATAAACAAATTAAGCTATTCGTGTTGTGGGGTCACTTAATGAAGGTTGGACATGCATAAGTCATGGTTAATTGGGTGAAGGATTTAAATAATATCAGTTGACACTTAACTTTCAATGAAGAACGTACATAAATTAACGGGAAGAGTTTGGATATTTTGCAGATACTTTGTTGGTTATTGTATTAAAATGAACTTTTCCAATTTTATCTTTTATCAAGGTGCACTTCTAAGTATTTTATCAGTGAGGAGGTTCACAGTACATATGTATTGTGAAGATTTAATTCGGTAGGATTTTTGAGACGTAACGTGAAATATTTTCCTTTACATTTTAACGGGTTATTTTTTTCTCCATTTTGGGGTCCAAATAATGTATTCGTTTAGTGTGTCTTGAAGATAATCCTCGGCTACGGCAATGTCGTTGTGCGTTGCAAAGAGGGCGATATCATCTGCTTGCCACGCTATATTGGAGTCACCTTCTGTGGGTAATCCCGCAACCAAAGAATCTCGATAGGTTACAAATAATATCGAGTTCTTACCACTGAATATAAGACTGTGAGAGTTTTCCGGGAACATTCTGTTACGATGTTTATATCCTGCAGTAGTAGTTAAAGTTTTACTATTAGTTTCAATTTGTACTGTGACAGATTGAAGGTTTCTTGACGTAGGTATCGGAACTTGAGCATAATTAACGTTCTTCAGTATAAATATAGCTACAGCGCCCGAAGCTCCGTCGTTTCTCTGTTATTACGATACGAGTTGACACCCGGTATATTGAATCTTTCACCTGAAATTAAATGAGTTTGCGTGATACAGGAAATATTAATGTGGTGATATTTCAAGAAATATCGGAAACCATTATCCTCTCTTTCTATGTCGTTGGCGTTCCATTTTAATAGCTTAGTTACCTGTAGAATAGTTGCCATTATTTATTATTGATGTAACTATAGTCTCTCTACCATATTTTAGATTTTTGGAACGATTGGAGATACAACTTCGGAAACTATTGCTGATATAACATTTGACCATTTAGTAGGTTGGGCAGTAAATATTGTTTGACTATTTGAACTTGGATGCCATGGAGGGAGGGGTGAGGAATGTTTACTGGATTGCGGTGGCGGTTTTGGTGAGATTGTAGAATGTAAAATATAATGTTTGTTTGATTTACTATCAATTGCTTTTTGTGAAGTTTTAATACTTGACTGTACATATTCTTTATAATACATACATCTATAATTTGCCAAATAGTACTCATAGCAGTTAGCGCATTGTGGTGAGGCGTCTTTAGGATTTTTGCATTTCGAGTAGTGATGGTTTTTCCACGCACTTTACACATCTGAGATGAGAGGCAGGGTTTGCTTGTGAATGACCGTATCTCTGATCCTTTTTCGCATTATTACTCTGCCAGGGTCACTGGAATTTAACCTTTGTTGCTCTGTGATTACACAATGTAAAAACCTGTTTAAAGAATATATCTTTCTAGCTTCATTTTTATTTTCTAAATATACTACTCACACTGGAATGGACTTTCTCTCTTTATTATAAACTGCAAACTTTTAACTCTGGTAGATTCAAACTAATAAGTTCATCATTAATGTCTTTTTCTGTGTAGCGCAGGCATGTCAAGGTCGCGGGGAAAGGTAACAAGCTTGCTTGAGCTCGCAAGCACTACCTCCAGAGAAATTGGCGCGAAAAAATTAAATTTAAATAACTTAAAAATAAAAAGTATGGGTTGTACAAATTCCTCCGGGGTGGCAGTACATCACTGGATACCTGGCCCATGACAGACTTTAGGAGACGATACTTGACAGTTATTGTCATAAAAGCTATATTAATTCCCATTTTCTCTTTAAGGCAAAGAAATTATCCATTGAAATGAAATAATACATCAGTCCGATTTCAAATTCTCAATTGTTGATAAAATTAAAAAAATTGAATGAAAAGAATCTTACTTTTGTAATTCTGTTTACTTAAGAATGATATAAAATAATGAACTTTCTACGTTTAGGTTTATAGACAAATATTCTTGTCTGTTAAAAGCGCTGGCTGTCCGTCCGTCCGTCCGTAAGAATTGCTAACTTATAGAGACTTGTTAATTTATTCCACATTATTACTAAATAAATAAATAATTGAATAATTTAATAACACAAAACGAAAAACAAGAAAAGAATTCGCCATTCAAACATTCCGGTCTATTCCGGTGACTTTGCAAAGATGTCTGTGTAAGGGAAAATTTAGTAAGAAAATTAACACGAAATAATAGTAAGTAGTGAAGAATATGAACATGATCCAATTCTCGCGTTCTTGATAGAAAAAAATCTGGCAAATATATTTTCGTGTGAAGTCACTTCACCGCCTCGCGCCGCATCCGCTTGCGCATGTACAGCCCTTTCTGGATTTGGAGGGGAATGGAGAACGAAGTCAGGGGAAGTTGCCCGTGCGCTTAGGAGCGCCGGGTTCCCCAGGAGGGCAAGTAGCTCGCGCGGTCGCGGTTTGATGTGCCTGGTGTAGCGTGTAGGTATGCCCATCATTATCACTGATAGAGACATTTCGGTTGGATCTCTGAATGAGTATTATTGAATATTTTGTTTATCACACGATTTCCTGAAACTGCGAAAGTATTCAATAAAAGTGAGCATTATTTTGACTGATTTTTTCCTTAGCTTTAGTAGTAAAGTCTGCGTTGGCAATATTTTCTGTGTGATATTACCTTATTATAATCATCTACTTATCAGTATTAATGGGAGGGATTTTCACTTGTACTGTTTCTAATTAGCTATGGTCTATGGGATCACTTTCTATATTTTCTAACAATTTATGTAACTGGAATATTATAATTGATTTCACTACGCTGTTCATGTGAGGTTTTGCGCTTCTTATTGCACGATCTGCTTTCGGCGTTAACGTCACTTACTTGTGGATTTTGCGAGGTAGTAGAACCAGGAATACATACACCATTTTGTTGGTTTCCTTGTGCGATAACAGTTAGTCCAAGTTGAGATATCAGCGGAAGGGCTGGTCATGAGGCTGCTGAAGCACTACCATTATCTGCGATGATTGCCGCAAAGTTTGTCTTTGGTGGGAGAGTTTCAGTTGAGGTATTAACGGATAAAGTAGCAGCTGATATAGTTGTGGCTGTTGGAGTTGCTGTAATTGAGCTTACAGATTAACCTGGCTGGGTGTTTACACGATCAGTCTCAATGTCTACTTTGTTTAAGGCGCCCATGGCGCTTCTAATAAGTTGCCCCGTTAAAAGGCCTGAGTTTACTGACACAATAACATAGAACTTCATTGATACAAGAAAGTCACTAAAGCAATGTTTTTTTAAATAAACGTAGCGCGATATGATCTCCGTATCCCACGATCACTTTATCTTAACGCTTATTTTGAGTTGCAACTACTGAAGCGACGGTAAGCGCTGCCGCACAGCGGGACGTGCATACGCTGCCACTGCAAGGCCGCGACTCATGTACTTCGTTGATTGATTTATTTTTTCGTGTTTCCGGGCGCGTCAGCTGCTTTGGTCATTTGTTCCGCATGTATTTTTCTCGGCAAATGGCGGTAATCTTCCCCCGCTGGATGGTGGGATCCGGTGCCAACCTACCGTCGGCTAGTGGGGTTTCCCCCTAACCAGGACTCTCCCACCAGCGGGGCACCGTCCCAGCCGGAACAAGCTCTAGGTCCCCGACGAGGTCTCCCGGAATATGTGGTAGTGTAGTGCATGTTAGTGTATGTGTAAGGGGAGAGGATAGGACAAGGAAGGGCCCGTTTGGCAGGGTACTGCTCCGGCATTCTCTGGTGTTGATCGGAGATTTCTCGGAAAACTACCGATCAGAGCAGTCGGCCGCTAGAGTTCTCCTCCAGACAGCAACTGAATTCGACCAAGCTGAAAAGTTAGCGTCGAAAATCCTGCCGCCGTCAGGACTTGAACCTAGGACCTTCCGGGCATAGGCGCTGCAGTGACATCATTTGATGCCCTGAGCTACCGCTCCCGGTGTGTACTTCGTGACGGATAGACGTTCTAGTGGACTTTTTCTTAATTTAACAACTGGATTTATCCACTTTTCCGAAACCAGAGCCCTGTAATAAGACTTTGTTGTTGTTTTTTGCCGAAAATTCGCTTTTTTCGCGCAGCATTACATAACTTTCTCTCCACTCCGTAGCGAGAAAGTAAAAACTGCGCTCGACTAAGGCGGCGGGAAGCCTCGTGCGGATCCGCCGTCGCCGCGCCGGAGAGCCTCAGTGCGTTCGCGCGCGCGCGCGGAGGGCGCGGCGGCGGCGGCGGCGTGTGCGGCGGGCACCGCGTGGCGCAAGCGGTGCGGCGGCGGCGCGTTGCGCGAGCGGCGCCGCCTCGCCCTCGCCTCGCCCCGCCCGCGCCCACGCCCTGCGCCCCGCGCCGCCAAGTCGGTCGCCGGCGCGTCCCCGGCGCGTGAGCGGCGTCGCGATGCCCGGCGGCCGGGCCCGCGCGACCTTCCGCCACCACTTCCTGCCGCCACGCGCGCTCATGCCTCGCGATGGCAAATTTTATCAAAGATCGATTCATCGCTAAATAGTTTTAGATGACGAGAGGACATCGATGTTTAAAATATGTTTTAATTTTAAACTAATAAATAGGGGGCGGATTTTGATGATCTAAAACATTGCTAAAAATGATAAATAAAATGCTTCAAAAATGCCCTAAAACCAAAGAATAATGACGTAAAAAATATTTTCAAAACCAGTTCGGGTTAACAACTCAAGCTATTGGATACGTCACTGATGTAATTGAGGCTTCTTTCATTCGTTCGAGTGAACTCAACTTGCAAACTTTTTGTTTAGACTGTTCTTTGCCAGGAAATCTCTGTCTTTAAGTTATCCTGAAATCGGTCGAACCGTCAATGGCGTTGATATAAGTCACAAGAATTTCATACAACGGTTGTGAAAACAAATTCTGAGCGAACAAATACAATAGGCTACTGAGTAATTCTGTGAAGAACATTTGTTGCATCCCGTAAATATTATTTGGAGCAAGTACTATTAAAAATCACATTAAAATCAATGAAATCAGCAGAAAATGCATTAAAAATGACGGGAAAGGGTAAAAAATGGCTTATTAGTCGAAATCGACAAAAAAAGCAAAATAATGATCTATAAAAATGGGTCATTTTCTTTTGTCATAAAATAAAATGAATTTCTATACTAAATTGCATTGTTCTAGAGTGAAGAAAGACAGAAAGAAGAAAGAACATTGTGTTTTGCCATCGATTTCGTGTTTCACTGATGATTCAGACAATTACACGCCTGGCAATAACATACATTGATAACAGGAGCAGCTCCCAAAATTCCTCAGATAGCACAGACGAAATGGGCAGCGTAATAAAGAGGATGATGCAAAACAAAGATATTGCTGTGGATTGATGCTACTCTACAACGTGCTTAAACCCCTTTATTTAAAAAAAAATTAAAAATATCGATGTTTTGCAACAAATTATCGATGTGAAGAAAACATCGAAAACAAAATATCGATGTTAATATATATATATATATATATATATATATATATATATATATATATATACATACACACACATATATATATATATATATATATATATATATATATATATATATGTATATATATATATGTTTCTGGTGGAAAACTTCGAAGTTTTAAAAACATCGATGTTTTTAAAACTTCGCCATCCCTACTCCTGTCAGATATAGGGGAGTTCCTCTAAAGAAGGTCTACTTGGACAGGTCGGGTACCAAACGAACGTCGTGCAGGGCGATGAAGCCATTTGCAAATGGGTTAACTGTAAACGAATTGACGTAACTTGCAGTTGTGTTGCCAGCAGTGGCCAAGCAATAACTGTCAAAGCTGTTCCTTCTTATAGCAATTTCTCTATACACGTCACGCCGGACGCTGGGGATTACGAAGATTGGAATTTGTCCCTTGCGATGAAAATGTTGCTGGTTTGTTGTTGCACGTGGATTGTCGATACAGTTAAATCGGAGGATCCTGGGTGCGAGTCGCGACGATGACAGGATTTTCGATACTACCTTGTCAGCTACTTCGAATTCAGTCGCTGTCCGGGGAAGAACTCTGGCGGCCGGCTGCTGTGGTCGGTAGTTTTCCGTGGTTTCTCCAATCAACACCAGCCGGAGCAGTACCCTAACAAACGCGCCACGGACCGCGCGCGATCTTTCCTTCCTCTTCCTTGTCCTTTCCTCACCACTTCCTCACATTCATACACTACCACACCTGCCGGGAGACCTGTCGGGAGAATAGAGCTTGTTCCGGCTGGGGCTGTGCCCCGGAGGTTGGATATACCTGGTTGGGATATCCCGCTAGCCGATGACAGGTCGACCCTGGATCTCGCCAACCAGAGGGGGAAGATCACCGCCACCTCCGAAGGAAGGAACATGTACTACACTTACGGGACTAATGACCTTATTATTTAACGCGGCCGGAATCACAGCCAACCATCAAAACAGTTAATACACTAAGATAGATTAATAGATAGTGGGAGATATTGATGTGCAGGTAGATAAATAAATATATTAATAAATATATAATGGATAGACACATTTATAATTACTTCAATACCAACCATTTTTATAGATATATTTTTCTCAGATTAATATTTTCAATAATTTGCTATTGTTTTAAGTCAAAAGATATGAATTCAGCGCGCTTAACAATAATGGTTACAAACTTCTAAAGCAAATAGGTGGAATACAAACGATCGCCAACAAACATTTGTAGGGAAATGTCGTATACTGAAGTTATCTAAATGACATTTCTGACATCGTACCTCTAATTCGAAGGTAGTTCATCTTGTTCTTGAGTTTGGTCGGTACACTAAATCTCACAAGATCTCCTGCCCGTCCCGTAACAACTTTCAGGTTTTTTTGTTCGTTTTATTTCTCAGATTTGACTAGAAAAAAATCTAGATTCTCGATTGATGCATTCGTGCTAACGGTGATGTACGATCTCGCACAGTTATGGAGATATGTATTTTATTGAACTTAAAAAATGTGTTTAGGAATTGAAATACACCAAAGGATATTACAGAATTGACATTGAGCTTTGATGTGCAATACAGCTGTCCAGATCATGCCAGCGATCACCCAATTTACAGTTGTATTACTGTGGGGTTTTATAGTTCTTGAACATATAAAAGGTAATAAATCTTCAGTATGTATGCTTATTTTGCAAATGAAACATTTAACTACGCGAGCATCGAAACAAAAATAGGTTTCTTAGAATATATAGCGAATATTCCGAATGTTTCTTCCAATTATTAGCACAAAGTCTTGTACTGATTCAGTAATTTCACTGTATGTTCATTGAATTTCATTGAGTATTCTAATTATTGATTTGGATTTTACTAATCACATACTTAATTTTGTTGAATACGACTACAACATCACACGTTAAAGCTAATATACTACATTCACTACGGAATACATCCATTGTATAAATTTAAAAGGTATCAAAGAATTGGGGAGACAATGTACTTAAGTTGCGTTTGTAAACAGCTCGATGTATTTCCACGCAAGTTCTTTCCAAGGAATTAATCGCCTACGCGAAATAGAAAGTTGGAATAACGATTTCAGTCACGATTACAAAACGTTCCTAAATCGAGGTAAAACTCACGGTCATGAATGTCAAGTAGAAGATTTAGCGGCTTGCGATTGTAAGAATTATTTTATCTTGCGAAGCAAGTCGCATGTGTCACCTTGCGAATGTGGTGAGGAAGATTCTGTTACTCCATCGAACTTCTTAAGAATTATATTATCATTCAAGTTCTGCTGAATGGACATAAAAACGTTGCTAAATGAGTGTGAACAAATACGAGTAGAACGTGAATAATGCGTTGAAATGTTATTAAGTAGGTGTTTTTCAATATTTTAGTAGGTACCGGGTAAAAATTTTATGATAAAAAAGGTTTTAATCACTTATGCATGAAAACTAGTACTCATATTTTCTGTTTATTGACTGGAAAGTGTTACTTACGGAAGAATCTATTTTGCCGTACACATATCGAATAGAAGTCATAAAAAACACTTGAGTACTGCAAAGAAAACGAAAATTTGGGGCAACTTGAACTAACAATGATCATGATTCTTGAATTCATTTTACTATGAATTTATGATGAAAATCATGTACGCAACTCGTAATAAAGTCTCTTTGGCGTACTCGTTGCGAAATGTTGCGAATCAGCTTCGATCGTCGCCTCGTCCGTCAAGATTTCAATTGTTCTGCTAGTACAATGGCTCTTCTGCTAGACTTCTGCTAGGCTCACCTTCGGTACTATTTAGGGAAATAACTATTGTAATTCGGCATCATTATTTTATTCTTATGATTGACTGATTGTTAGTGATTCCGGGCGCGTCAACTACTATGGTCATTAGTTCCGTACCTGTTGTGCGTGTTTTTGCTCAGGAGGTGACGGTGGTCTTCCCCGTTGGTTGCCAGATGAAGGCTGGATGGCGACCTACCGTCGGTTAACGGGGTTTTCCCTATCCAGGTATCCCCCACCAGCGGGGCACCGTTCCAGTCGGGACAAGTTCTAAGTCCTCGAGGATAGGACAAGGAAGAGGAAGGAAAGATCGCGCGCGGTCCGTGGCCCGTTTGTTAGGATACTGCTCGGGTTTTCGCCTGGTGGTGTTCGGAGAAACCACGGAAAACTACCGATTAGAGAAGCCGGTCACTTGAATTCTTCTCCAGACAGCGGCTGAATTCGACCTAGCCGAAAAGCTAATGTCGAAAATCCTGCCGGCCGTCGTGACTCGAACCTCGGACCTCCCAGTCAGAGGATCTGTTGATGCACAGAACCACCGCTCCCGGTTCATTCTTATGTAATCACTAATCACTAAATTTTAATACTTATTGTTACTAGAATAGCAAGGGACATCAAAGTCATCGCAAAAGCTTTGCAGAAAATTCGGATACTGGAAAGAAAAATATTTGTCTTAATATTAATCAAGTGATTCAATGTACTTATTTTGATAGTATCATTATGCCCATTATCTCTTTGTTCTTAGCGGAAAATTGTGTGCCTTTCAAATAGGCATATATTATAAATGAAAAGTGCAATAAAAATGTGTACGAGATGTAACTTTCGTGCAGTGAAAATAAACAATTGGCTACGAGTAACATATGCCCTGATGAACCACATGTGTCTTCTGATGCGTTTAATGGTAAAACACTCATTGAATAATGCGTTCGTTATAATTCAGACACGACTGTAGACGCATTAGCTTTATATTGTTGCTCCGCAATATATTCGTGAAGTTTTCGCAGAGCGGCCATCAGCAGTTTCTCATCTGTCGCGAGTACACATACCTTTAGGTGGCGCAAGTAATTTAGTCAATTTTGTAGATAAGATCTGAGGAACATGTTCTCCACGACAAGGCCCGTCTTCTGCACTGCAGCTGTTAGCAAGATGCGAGCAACGAACACGATGCCATCACGCTAGTAACACGTATTTTGTTTGTACCGATGGAATCACTGTTAACAGTGAAACTGTATATTGAACTACATTGAAATTCCAACAATGTAAAAGTAAAATTATTAAAGTCGTTGGGCGGAAGAGCAGGCCTAATGGCCTAAGCTTCGCCACAAGCAAAGACATTTCAATATTATAGTCATTATTATTAACTTTTTATTATTGTTATTATTATTATTTTATTACTATTCCCGTTTCAATATTTTTTTTTAGCTGGGGATTTTTTCCTGCCAACAGCCGGTTATCCTTTACGCCCCGATGGGACGCATATTCGACCATACACTAGACACCAACACACTTGCGGGCTCCTCTGATCTGGGGTCAGCAGAACGCGAGGCCCTCCGCGACAACACATACATACAAAGTCAAGGGACACACAGCCATGCCCAAGGCGGGACTCGAACCCGCGACCCTTCGAACCGAAGCGCTGAGTCGGTACTCGTTCTTAGCCACCTAGGCCATCCAGGCCGACCCCGTTTCAATTATAAAATGCATAATAAATAAACACGAACACCTGTACACGTGACCCTCCCGTTGTCATCGCGGCCTTCGAGATTCATTCATGAATCCTCAGAAGTTGACTGCGAGAACAGACGCACTGTACGTCTCGTGTCGCAAGTAATTTAGTCAATTTTATGGATAAGATCTGTCGAACACGTTCTCCACGAAGACTCGTCCTCTGCACTACGAGCCGCCGCCGGCGAGACGCGAGCAGCGAGAACGGTGTCCATCACGACTATAACGAGTTCGTCGAAGGGCTGCACCGCCGGCCATCGCCGTCTGCATTTACATGAAATCGCCCGCTCCGCCAGAGCCTGTCAACTTGATGATCCCTATTCCTAGAAGTGCGGCCTTTCATTGCGAACATAGTCATCTGACTGATTTGCAATCGACTCCTTTCTAGTAGCAGTACTCAGGTCTGCCTTCTAAGACTAATTTCTTAATTTATTAAAGTTGAAGGAAATGGAAATAACTTCTAACCTGGACGTTATTATCATATAGGTTCTTTTTTATCATACTCTAGCGGTATTATGAATAATTTTTATGCAAAAATCCACTATTCCCTGATTATGCACTATTTCTTATTATGCATGCATCATAACTACTTTTCATTATCGTGCGACGTTTCCCTGATGTTTATGGACCAAACACTTCCACACAAGTCCACACAAACCAAAATGTTTAAATGCTATGATCTCCTGTCAAGAATTTCTAAAGAAAAATGAGCATACGTAGTTTTTTTAAAATAATTATTTTCAAAAATCCGTATTATTTAGCTTTGACAAACCATCCTCACTATTAGATTTTCATCAACTTGTTAATTACTGTCTCTTACATAAATATGCAATTGTGGCATTGTTGCTCGGACTACTCGCAACCACATCTACACCTGTAGGCACAGCCTACTTAGTTCTTCTTTTAATAAGGTCAAAACCACACAGACATCAGCTTACATTGTTAGTAATCTACACTTCTACATTTTTTACAGTTTTAAAATATATTTAGATTCCCTCATTGCATTAACTCCACTTTTACATATGATTTCTGCCATTTTTAATCATTTCACAGCACAATTTTTATTTAAAACATTTTTATTTTTGTTACATTATTGACTCTTCTCCATTTCGATTATATCTCGGTTCACCGATTCCACCAATTCCACCAATCACAGATTCTTGAAACAGAGACATCTTATTTTTAATTACATAATTTGCAGTCTAGAATACTTCTTGTTACGGCATTTATGAATTCTAGTATTTCTTAACGGTTCATATCGTGTCCTCTATGTTATTACAATCAATATCAATTGTAGTGTTTACAATGCAATAGTTCAATCGGAGCAAGTAACACATCAAAAACTATATAAAATATTTTGCTACTTGAATGCCAGCAGATTAGGTTTGGTTAACTCACAATGTAGACAACGTTTTAGAGTATTTTAAGAAAGAAAAACGTCATTGTGATTAAAGCGATAAAAATTGATTGAATTTCGCAGATAATCATCTAGGATTTGATTAAGTTTAAACTAACTGTACACACTATTTTGATCCATATTGAGTAAGTAGCACATTAGCGACATGAGCCGAGTATTTTAATTAACTCGTGGAAGAATTATATTAACTCGTGGAAGTATTTCAATTAACTCGGGGAAGAAAAAGACGCAAGACTAATTCATGGAGTTTATTCAATCGCGCATTTATCTGACTTGGTCTACATCGGGCAACGGCCTCGGCGACGATACGCAAATTCTACTTCAGAAAGGAATCAAGAGATGTATTGAAACCCTTCCCAGAGCAGTTGCGAGCAAGGTCTGAAGTTCTAGAGCGTAGGTTCGCGACGAACGCGCTAGCCCTTTACGAGACACACTCATTTAATTTTCATTTCTCTTCTACGGGCTCTCTGAAGAGCAATGTTCACAAAATAGAGCTACATAGAAACGATGTGCCCCCTGGTGTGGCAAAGGCGATGGAGGCAACGGCCAGCGATGAATCAATGTTATTACAAACACACCTGCATGAAACAATGTGTACATCATATTTCATTAATACCACCACTTTACTCATACCTTTTTAACAGTTGCAAGCAAACCGGTTACAATATCTTACCACCTAGTGCGCTGTGTGAATCAATCTAAAAGGCACTAGTGCGTGCAAAGGGGAAGGGAAGATATTAGAGAAATCATCTCTTACATACTATTAAAAACTATTATTGGCTGAGGAAAGAATGAAAGATTGATCGACCTGTCCCGGTATGAGTGTATGTTTATTGCTAAGGAGCTGGAGTAAATGTCAACTAATGTATAATGGGAGTATCAAAGTTATCCGAGCATTTTTTTAAAATGCAAGTGTATAGCAATAATTCACAAAGCGAATTCGTAGATCCCTTGTCTCGTCCCATCCCGTCCCGCCCCGTCCACACCCGCTCCACCCCGTCCATCCCCGCTCCACTCGTCCCCCCGCTCCGCCCCGTCCCACACCATCGTGTTCCGCCACGTCCCACTCCCCGTCGTCCCGCCCCATCGCGCATCCTCAGAGCTCACCACGTCCCACCTCGTCCCCTCAAACTTTGCCCCTCCCACCTCGTCCGTTTCGTCCCATCTCGTCCAGGTGTTGCCCAGTCTCGTACCGAGCCAATCCATCTAGTCCTGTCACATTCTACCTAGTCCAGACTACGCGACCCATTCAGCCCAATCCCCTCCTGTTCCCTGCCTCGTTCCCGCCCCTCCCTGCCAATCCCCACGCCATCCTGGAACCCCCACTTCGCTCCGTCCCGTCCGGCCTCGTCTCGTCTCGCTGCCCTCGCACCCACCCCGATCCTTTCCTCTTTACCCGGTCTCGTCCCGACCCACCTGGTATACCTACCCCTCGCCTCGCCCTGCCCTGCTCAACTTCTCCACTCCAGTACCCCACTTTACCCCGCGATTACCCCGAGCTTACTCCACCTTACCCCGAATTTATCCCGCCTTCCCCTGCGCTTATTCCGCCTAACCCCACCTTACCCCCATTGCAGTACTTCTGACCGGGAAGTCCTGGGTTCGACTGCGAACGGTCGTAGGATTTTCGATACTAGCTAGATAGAGTCGTCGAGTGCATCGCTGACTAGAAAACAATTCTAGCGGACGGCTGCTCTGATTGGTAGTTTTCCATGTTTTTTTCGATTAATACCAGGCGAATATTGGAGCAGTACCCTAACAAACGGGCCACGGACCGCTTGCGATCTTTCCTTCCCATTCCTTCTCTTATTCTTACCCCTTACTTACACACTTTTACATGCACTACACTCCCGGTCGGGAGCTTAGAGCTGGTCCCGTCTGGGACGGCGCCCCGCTGGTGGGGGATACTTGGTTGGGGAAAACCCGTAAGCCGATTGTAGGTCGACGCCGGATCTCTCCATCCAGCGGGGGAAGATTACTGCCCCCTCCGGCGATAAAATATGCATTACACATGTGCGTCTAATGGGCATAGCAGGTTGGCGCGCCCGGAATCACTAATTAATCAAACCGCCTTACCCCGCGTTTACCCCGCCTTGCCTCGCCTTACCCCGCGCTCCCCCACACTTCCCCCACTCCCTTCCATCTCTCTCTACACGTATCACCATTTACCGGGAGAGATGGCTGAGAGCATCAAATGATGACTGCAGTACCTCTGACCGGGAGGTCTTATAGCACCACTTCCGACGGTGGCAGAATTTTAGATAATAGCTTGTCAGCTAGGTCGAATTCCGTCGCTGTCTGGAGGAGAATTCTAGCGGCCGGCTGCTCTGATCGATAGTTTTCCGTGTTTCTCCGATCAACACCAGGCGAATGCTGGAGCAGTACCCTACCAAACGGGCCACGGACCGCGCGCGATCTTTCCTTCCCCTTCCTTGTCCTATCCTCTCCCCTTACACACACACACTTACACTAACATGCCCTACACTACCACATATTCCGGGAGACCGGTCGGGATCTTAGAGCTTGTCCCGGCTGGGGCGGTGCCCACTGGGGGGAGATACCTGGTTAAAGGAAACCCCGCTAGGCGACGGTAGGTTGGCGCCGGTTCTCGCCATCCAACGGGGAAAGATCACCGCAGCCTCCCGAGAAGAAACACGTAATACACTTATGGGACTACTGACCCTAGTAGTTGACGCACCCAGAATCACCATTCAATCAATCTATCTATCCATATCGCCATTTCGTCCTCAGCGCTTCGCTGTCCCTCTTCTCATCCTCCTCTGTTATACTTGCTCTGTGCCCAAGCCTTGCCGTCAATCACGCTCTTGCTCCGTTCGTTCTCGTTCCATCTCTGTCCCAGACCCGCCTCCGCCCCCACTCCACCCCATCCCACCCCATCCCCCCTCGCCCCGCCCCCTGCCCCGCCCACCGACGCGCTCCGCTGGCTGCGAAATCGCGGGCGGCGTGCTTTCGTGGCTCGTTCTTTAGCGCTTATGCTTTTCATTTCTTATTGCAGCTCGTTTGCCGCCGTCTATTTTCGTTTCTTACCTTATCCCTCAATCGCATTATTTTATTTGCAATTGATTCGCTTAACTCGTTTATTGAGGGTGCATTTAGTCTCTTGTTGAAGATGGTGTGCCAATTAGCAAGTACTAATTGATTTCCAACCTTGTGGTACTGTGGAGTTGATCTTTGGAACGCTCGCTTAAAAATACCATGTTTGGGCTGTCTCATATGGAGTGTTTTGTCGAGAAGACCGTGTTTGGAGATTCCTGGAATTATTTTTCTGTAGTAGAATTTAGATGAATGTCTGTAGATGAATTCACCCACCATTGGAGATGCTAGGCTAAGCTACTTTAATATGATCCTCAGTCTTCAGCCATACCTGAGATGAATGGTTTGGATGTGTACTAAATATTTACAACATGATTTTAAAAGTAGAAAGGGAGAACCTGCCTCGAACCCAATCTGTTCACCACAAATTTCATATGGATCAACCGGACTTTTAATCTCGGTGCGCAGATAGCTTCGTTTATTTTCTTTCTTTTATCTTCGAAAACTTTCATTTAATTTTGGAGAAAACTATCCTCTGACTGCTCTGCAGTATTCTGGAGGAATTTATATTCTGATGCCACTAAGGAATAATAATGGATCCCAGTTATTGTAGACCGATGATGAGTGCAATGAGTGCAACTAGTTTCAAAATCAGGGACCATCCGTGACAATTCAAAGCGCTGTTTCCACGCACTACCACGCACACGGCAGCACCAGCTCGACAGCCGAACCTTAACCAACAGCAACTATAACCCTAGCGAACGTGACACTGGTGAGGACAGTTTTCTCTGCGCTGTTCGATCGTCTCCGCATAAGTCTGCTGAACGGCAACGTTGAACCGTGACTGTGGCAAACTAAGCAAATCCTCGCACGCTGATTGCTTCAGAGAAGGTCACATGACGTTCCATACACACACGTCAAGAGAGAACTGTCAGAGGCACTTATACACTGCCGGGACTATAGGATGCCTGTTTAAATCCGCCTGTTTGAAAGATGACAATTGATTATTTTGTGTTTCTGTGTGCGGTAACTACTGTACTCATTAGTCCTGTAAGATTATTGCAAGCTATATCACGAGGGGTGAAGGTGTTTCTCTTCTGCTGGTGATATCCGGCGATATCCGCTGGCGTCGACCGACAAGTGACGTTGCAGGGTTTCTCTCTTTCAGATTCCTCGGTGCACTGCCCCAGTCGGAACAATGTCCAAAACTAAGCTCCGACTGGTCTCCCGCACAGTGTGTTGGTGTAGCACATGAACGTGTGTATGTGTGAAAAATGTGAGAGAAAATAGAGCAATGAAAATAAAGGAAAGACCGTGCGCGGTCCGTGCTCCATACCAGATTACGTTGCTCAGGGCATCAAATGATATTACTGCTGTGCCTTTGACTGGAAGGCTCTAGAGTTCCAGTCCAGTCGATGGGAGAACTTTCAACACTAGCTTGTCAGCGAGGTCGAATTCAGTCGCTCTTTGGAGGAGAATTCTAGCGACCGGCTGCGTTAATCGGTAGTTTTTCCTGGTTTTCTTATCAACAACAGGCGGATGCTGGAGCAGTACCCTTACGCCCCACGGACCGTGCGATCTTTCCTTCTCCTTCCTTGTTCTTTACCCTTTCTTTCCACCCCATACGCGCGCACACACACACATGCACACGCACACACACACGCGCACACACACATGCACTAAACTATCACACATCGGGTGGCCAGTCGCGAGCTTAGATATTGTCCCGGCTGGGGAGTTCCGCCGCTAGTGGGAGATATTTGGTTTCGGAAAACACTCGGAAGCCAACGGAGGCTAGTGCGGGACGTCGGCGCACCGGGAGCGGTAGCTCAGTGCATCAACTGATGTCACTGCAGCGCCTCTGACCGGGAGGTCCTTGGTTACACTCCCCACGGCGGCACGATTTTCGACACTAGCTTTCCAGCTAGGTCGAATTCAGTCGCTGTCTGGAGGAGAATTCTAGCAGCCGGCTGCTCTGATCGGTAGTTTTCCGTGGTTTCTCCGATCAACACCAGGCGAATGCCGGAGCAGTACCCTACCAAACGGGCCACGGACCGCGCGCGATCTGTCCTTCCTCTTCCTTGTCCTATCCTCTCCCTTACACACACACTTACACTAACATGCACTACACTACCACATATTCCGGGAGACCGGTCGGGAGCTTAGAGCTTGTCCCGGCTGGGGCGGTGCCCCGCTGGTGGGAGAGTGCTGGTTAGGGGGAAACCTCACTAGCCGACGGTAGGTCGGCGCCGGATCTCGCCATCCAGCGGGGAAAGATCACCGCCATCTCCCGAAAAAAAACACGCACTACACTAACGGGACTAATGACCACAGTAGTTGACGCGCCCGGAAACACGATCAAATCACGAAACGACGAAAAAATCAATCAATCAATCAATCAAAAAAGCGGGGCGTCGCCATTCGGGGGGTGAGAGCTCTGCCAATCCGTGGCCCGTTTATTAGAATACTGTCCAGTTATTCGTCTGATATTTATCGGAGAAATCACGGAAAAACACGAGGAGAGTAGGCGTCCTCTAGAATGCTCCTCCAGACAACGACTGAATTCCACCTAGCTCTGCAGCTAGAGTCGAAAATTCGGCACCGTCGGGACTCACCTCGAACCCTAGGAGCCCTCCCTTTCATTGAAAGACGACGAAATGAAACGTACGCCCGCGCTGAATGCCTTGCTCCTGCCCTTCAGCGCGGGAGGTTGAGGTGCTGGGCCCGGCCGTTGGGTCGCTGGTCGTCGACCGCCTCCGTGGCCTTCGCCGCCGCCGCCACCGCCGCCGCCCTCGCCCTCACGCGCCGCGTTACGCAAGCGCAGATGAAGCGCGCGGCGCGGCGTGGGGCGGTCGCCCGCGGCGCCGGGTTCCCTGACCTCCACGGCGGCGGTAGGCATCGGCGGCAAAGGAGGTGGAGGTGACGGCGGCGGCGGCGGTGTCGGGGCGGTGACGAAGGAGGCGGCGGTGAAGGAGGCGGCGGCGGCATTGGCGGTGGCGGTGGCGGTGGCGCAGGAGGCGGTAGTGGGGGCGGCGGCTAAAGAAGCGTTGGTGGCGGTGGCAGTGGCGGCGGTGGCGGCGGTGGCGGTGGCGGTGGTGGTGGCGGTGGTGGCGGCGGCGACGACGACGAAGGAGGCGGAGGCAGCGATGGCGACGGCGGCGGTGGGGTGTTGGAGGCGGAGGCGGCGGTGAAGGAGGCGACGGCGATGAAGGAGGCGGCAGCGGCGGCGGCGACGGCGGCGATGGCGGCGGCATTGGCAGTGGCGGTGGCGCAGGAGGCCGCGGTGGGGGCGGCGGCTAATGAAGCGGTGTGGCAGCGGTGGCGGTGGCGGTGGCGGTGGCGGTGGCGGTGGCGGTGGCGGTGGCGGTGGCGGCGGTGGCGGCGACGACGACGATGTAGGAAGCGGAGGCAGCGGTGGCGACGGCGGCGGTGGGAGGTTGTGGCGGCGGTGGGGTGGCGGCAGTGGGGGCGGCGGCAGGGCCAAAGAAGACGGAGGCGGCTGTGCGTGGTCAGGGCGCGAGCAAACTGCGCGGATCACCAACAGCCTCCCGGGCGCGCTCCTCACGAGGGGTTTGGGCTTTCTTTTTTTCTAACCAAGGACTCGGAGAATGTAGATATTCAATTGAAGCAGCCGACCTGCGTAGCGGAGGTCGCTAAGTCTGGCATGTCATAGAGTTTCCGTTAAAGGGTCGCGGATTTCAGTTCCGACACGGACATCGGTTGCTTTAGGTGTCGTGCCAACATGGGCCTTTTCCAAACCGCAATGTACCGCCTAACAAAATACATTTCCTCCCGCTTCATCCCAAACGAAGTGCGGGGGGGGGGGGCGAATGCGTGATGCCACAAAGGACCTGAGGGCCTCTGCGGGTGGGAGGGGTTCAGGCAATTGCAAGGTGTAAATTGGCTGGTGGCGAATCCTGAGGGCAGGGGAGTTAGGTGTTTGCCTTAGTAGGCATCAGACGTTAAAGCAAGCCAAATCATGATGATGATAATGACGAGTGATGGTTTTGAATTAAACCAAGCCCTGAGAACCATGGCAACGAAGTTAAGAACTACACCAGTACCGAAATAGAGGCGTAACACGAACCCAAAATATTTTTTTGAAAAATAAATTACAATTGATTATATACGATTGTTTTCTTGCTTGGGGATTTCGCGATTAATAGTTTGGGTGAAATGAATTCAAAGATAATGCATTGAAAAGATACACAATGTAATACTTCTTATGGATTGTTCTCAGTAAATTCTTACCTTACACAACTCGTTAGGTCAGTGATATGATGATGATACGATATAATTCACTCGATTAATGTACAATTTGTTGTTTTTTTTCAGGTAAGCTGACTCAGAAAATTCTTAAACGCAGTCTGTACGAATTGAATTCGTTTGTGAGTATTCCATTTATATATAATTTCATCGAAAGTAAAATAACAATTTTGGGTATTCTGTACTACATTCTTTAGCTTTTGATTGTAGTTTACATACACAACAATATGTTAGAGCAGATAGAAACCTGAGATAGTGAAGGCAACAATTCTGAAAGAGCAAAAATGAGAAATGAAAATAAATAAATTTGTCAATTACCTTCTTTGCAACATCCCTTTCATATCTGTTTTTCTTAAATCAGTATTACAGATTAAATATTATTTTTTCTTAATGAGAGCGTAGCTGGTGCTTGAAGACCTTTTGCACGGCGAGCTCACGTAATGGTTCTAATCTGCGAACATCAAGGGAGGTGGACATTATGAATGAGGGTGATTATCCCATGTGTCTGGTTATAACGATAGGATTAGGGTCGGAATGGAGAACAAAGGATCGTGCGCAGTTCTTGGCCCTTTGTGTTAAGGTACTTTAGCGATTCCTGGATTTGAGGTGGATTACAAAACGCACAGTCAAAAAGTGTTGTTTTTTAGGAAAAAAACGTGTAGGTATATGTTTTACATAGGTGACCAAGCACGAATTGGAGAAACCACGGTGTTCTCGAATAAATAATTTCGCACCCAAAAACTTTCTGGAAAGAATGTATATCTGATTAGATGCATCTACAAATTATAAGAAGTAATAACCACCCAATTACACTGTGCGTTTTGAAATCAATCTCTTCAATTTACTGGAACAAACTGCAGAAACCACCAATCAGTGCTTTGGCCTCTAGACTTCTTTCTCACGCAGCCAAGGGTTTCGATCAAGGTCTTTAGCTGGTGTTTTTGTTTCTCGAGGTTCCTCTCGCACCTTGTTTAGCCCCCCCCCCCCCAAGGGGAGGGAGCAACTGTTGTCCTGGCCTGAGACTTTGGTAGTAGTTGGAAACGGCCACCAGGACTCTTGAGTTTCTCGGTGTCACACTCGTCGTTAGTGCCGAAATGGGCGCAGTGATTATACGGTACTCTTGGCCATTGCGGCTCACCACCAGGTAGCTCCCGGATGGGGTCCCTCCCTCCGAACGCAGGGAAGAATTGATGGAATTTTACAATTTCTTCCCGCATCTTTCCAGAACATAAAACAACTTTTTTATATTTTTTTACTGATACGTTATTGCTTGTTATGGCCTTCGATGCGGTGCACGATATTCACTGCATAACATACCTGGATCCGGACTATCATGGTTACATTACATTACATTTTATTTGAACTGCAATTGGGTATGACCCGGTGGAAGTTAAATAACAATAATTGCAATAATAATAATAACAATAATAATAATAATAATAATAATAATAATAATAATAATAATAATAATAATAATAATAATAATAATAATAATAATAAAGGAGTACAGTACAAACCGAAGATGCAATAATCATACTGTCACTAATATTAAGTATTATAACAAATATTTCAACTCTGTCATGATATCCAATAATTATATGTTGGTGATGCTAAAATTTAATACAAGCTACATAAATATTGGCTACATTCGATTTTTTTAAATTCATTTATCGCGTTCACTACACTTCATTGCACTGCACTGCACTGCACTGCCCTACACTACACTGTTTTGTTTTGAATTACACTGACCAGAACTTCACAGCACTTCACCGCACTTCACAGCACTTACTCATTTAATATCTATTACTTTCATCTTGTTCTAACTTATTTCTAAAACTTCGGACACTTAGAGGAAAAGCTTTGAAAATTTCTGCGGGTAAACTGTTCCAATCTCTAATTGTTCTGTTACAAAAGGAAAATTTCCCAAGATCTGAATTTTGTTTCCTTGTTCGAATTTTGTGAGTGTGATCGCTTCGGCCGAAATAATTTGTTTTTTTTCTAGTCTAACCTGAATTTCCTTCCAAGCTGGTTGACCTACGTATGATTTATAAAGAGCGCAAAGCCTCGCCCTTGTACTTCTCGTTTCTAGAGGTTCTCATGGCTTTTTTATTGCGTTAGTTCTATAGGTAAACTAATTCGCTTTCCTTTAGATCTATCTAGATTTTTCCGGTGCGACTTTCTGTATGGATGCCAAGGAGGGAAGGAGGGAAATAGGGAATTAGGAGGGAAATACGAAAACAGTTGAATGATGCTACATGTTCTCTTATGGAGAGAATTATGGGAGGAAAAAATGAAAAGACAAACCCGGTCAAATTAACAATAACTTGATTAGTAAATAAGTAAATATGAATAATTGAAATTAGGTAACTAATAAAATCATGCATGTACTACGGGTGTTAACTAGTTCTAATGATCGAGCGACTGATCCGAAATCATCTAGAGCTGTAATATCAAAGATTACCTGTAAAGCAGAGTTTTGAGCGTGCTTCTCGCAAATAATTCAAACAATGAACAACGGAATTACGGAAATATTCAGATAATTTCGTGTGCAACATTCCGGTGCATTTCGGATGAAATAAGTCGCACGATTTTTTTCGCAGTCGGCCGGTAGTGAGCGACCGACATTTCGGCTTCACTGCGACCGTAGTCATAACCTTCGGAGTGGGCGGAGCTGCTGCCACCTGGCGTCGCCATGCGTCGCGCCTCGTCCTGCCTTTGATGGCGCGCAGGCACATTACGCGCCCCCGGCTGCGCCAATGACAGCGCGCGCCTGCCCCGCCGCCCACGTCGCGCCGCGGAAATCACAGAGGCAGGCAGTTTACGAGCCCGTGGAGTGCAGCGCGCGTTGAATTATGTAATAAACCGACCTGCTGATGCATGAATATTCCTTTTGAATGAGTTACTTCGAGCCGGGTAATTGGGCAATTGGTAACGTGTTACGTGTTGACAGTTGGCGATATTCCGCGGAGGTGGATTGAATTCTAATTTATCTCCAATGTGAATCCGAACTCCAAATAATTGTTGAATATTCGAAAATATTTAAATATTTCACGAAATAATGTAACATATCCTTTTATATTGTAATTTTCTTTATGAATATAACGTTTTTTACTCTAACAGCTGATGTACATAGCTGTAAATATTGTGAAGTTTATAGAATATAGTATGAATTTAACTTTTATATGGAATGGAAGTTGCCCTTACAATCGGGTGTAGCCGACGGTTCATATGAATGAATGGAATATAGGCGTATGTGATAGGGAAATATTTTTTTAGTAATTAATGTCAGAAATAGCCCGCGTGTGTGTACGTTTGCGGTTTCCATTTTATTCTAATTCAAACTTTCAATTTGATACTGTAGCGAAGTATAGTCTAGACAATATAAATGATAAGGATCTCAATTGCGAAGTTACTTATTTCTAGTGACTATAAATGCTGCTTTACAAAATGGTTTTCCAATAAGTAGCGCATTCATCTCTCAAGATCAACAAATAAAATACTCTCGTATAATACTGCAATAAATTAAATTTTCACAAAAACAGTCTCCACGAATGCTGCAATAACACAGTATAGTATACTATAATCTATACAAACAAACCACCGGCACCACCGTAGCTCTTGACATCCAAACAGTGAGAAAGAAAAAAATATCCGTTTTATATAAACCGCGATGTTTAAGATTAATATTTTTAATGTAATTGGATCAAGTGTTAATAAAATACTACAATTTTCTTTCATTTTATTTTACAGTATATTGCTATTAGATTACAACGTTTTATCTTACGCAATGCCACTCACCCCTAGCAAAGTATTAGGTACCAGCTCTGCCGCACCGCTACTGGCTTCTGGCGGAATACATTAGGAACCAATCTGCTCTTAGCGACAGGCGAAAAATAATGATCGCGATGCATCTACTAACATAGTATTTAATTTGTTTATTTTCCACATTTGTATTGTATTAATACTTACCAAATTTTGCAAGGAAACTGTGACAATCCTGAAGAAGAGCCAGTAAACATTTTGTATTTATTTAAATTCCCCTTTTTGTGTTATCAATGTCGGTTACATCTGGTTAAATTCACTTTTATTAGTGTATATACATTACAACATGTCTTTACTTACCAAAAGTTTAAAAAAGCTTTGCTGCCTTAATAGAACATGTTAATAACAAAAATTTAGTGGCCCGTGCACTGTTCCGAGGCGCCTTGCTGTCGTAAGACATTAAATGTGTCCTAACCAGTGACACAATGTGCGAGAATTCAATCTCTATTGCTGTATGCGAACAGGCAGAAAAGCACCATCAAATATATACTCGTACATTTTGCAGACAAAATGAAAACCATTTAATGTTTTTTTAAATTTTTTTTCTCGAATTCCTGAGTTTCTAACAAAGCCACGAGCACCTCTCACATGGCCGCAAGGTACACGATTTTCTTTCGAAACTGCAAGCATTGGAAATTAGAAATACAGGTAAAGGAAAATTAATATCAGATATGAGTGTAGTTGAGTTTAGAAAATGTACGTTGTTTTGTACGTTGTAGTTTAGAAAATTTCTTTGAGAGAATATCAGGAAACTTTGGGTTAAAATTGAAAGAAGAAAAAAATTTTCACGTATAAATAAAATAAAGAGAGATACCCCGGTCGAGGGTCTACCAGAAACCAAGGATCGAAATTTTATAACAGTCTGTGGCGGACAAACAATGACTGATGGTACCAAGGTACTAGTAATGATGAAGTGTATGGAACACTGGGTTGTGTGTGCTGGGGGTGGGAAACGTGTACTGTCATCGAAGCCTGAAAAACGGATGTGATGAGTACGTCAGTGGGTGGCTGACGCGTTGTGGGATATTTAAGGAATATCATATTTAAGGAACCAGGTAAACAGTTCCAAATAGCACTATATCTAGAGTAGAAAAGAAGTTCACATGATTGTTTAAATTTAGAAAGAGAAAACTTTTCGTATTAATATTAAGTCTCCGATTTAAGCAGCGCTATCTGGCGCTGCATCATTACATGTAGTAAAATATGGGATTGAATGGACATTACAATAAATATCAAAATAATTGTATGTTTTCTGCTTATTTTCCTGTGATGCCTGCATATCTTTCCATCTTTTTGTTGACCGACCTACATCATTTCATCAATAACAAATTTTAAAGTGTCTGTTAACACATTTATGGAGCTTTTCTTATCATTATTTATAATATGTAATGAGAGAAGATATGATATTTAAACAACGTCATTGATCCATCGTAGAAAATTAAGTTTTTCAGGATTGTCTAGTTAGTATATTGGTATTTTCAGTTCCTGATTAAGCAAATAAGCTTATCTAGTTCACATCGGCCAGTCTTTCATATCGGTCAGACTTTTACATCGGTCAGTCTTTCACATCGGTCAATTTAGTATATTTGTGTTTTCATATCTTAATTGAACTATAAGCTTATCTAGTTCACAACTGCCAGTCTTTCCAATCGGTGTAGTTAGTATATTTGTGTTTTCATTTCTTAATTGAAGTATAAGCGTGTTTCCCTGTCCTGAACTTGGCCTCCGTTGTCAGCGTGTGTTTGCGTGTGCGTGCGCGTGGGCGTGCGTGGTGGCGGAGGGCGGGTCGCAGGTCGGCGGCGGGGGCAAGTGGCGTCGGGGAACACGTGTCGGGGCCGCGCCGAACGCCGTCCACTTAGCCCTGCGACCTCGCGCGTAAATCTTCCTCTGCGCCCACGCGCCTTTGAGCCCCCTCCGCCGCCGCCGCCGCCGCCGCCGCGCAGGGACACGCACCCGATCGCCAGATAGTGCTGCCACCGTAAATAACGAATACCTCTCTGCCCCTCCAATCGCTCAACTTCCTTCGCCAATTTCTTCTTTCTCACGCGCGAACGTTTCTCCCGCGTCGTTCACCTCTGCGAAAGTTGTGTTGAGGATTTTGCGCCTGGAGATTCGGACACCGGAATTTTGTACGTTCGAGTTCGTGGAGGTTTGTTTGTTTCATTGATTGATTGATGTTTCCGGGCACGTCAACTGCTTTGGTCATTAGACCCGTTAGTGTAGGGCATGTTATTTTCTCGGGAGATGGCGGTGATCTTCCCCCGCTGGATGGCGAGATCCGGCGCCGACCTACCGTCGGCTAGTGGGGGTTTCCCCCTAACCAGGACTCTCCCACCAGCGGGGTACCGCCCCAGCCGGGACAAGCTCTAAGCTCCCGACCGGTCTCCCGGAATATGTGGTAGTGTAGTGCATGTTAGTGTAAGTGTGTGTGTAAGGAGACAGGATAGGACAAGGAAGAGGAAGGACAGATCGCGCGCGGTCCGTGGCCCGTTTGGTAGGGTACTGCTCCGGCATTCGCCTGGTGTTGACGGAGGTGAATTTGTGGACGTCAGATAAGTACAGTCGACTCTGGTTATAGTGAACTTCTAGGGACTAACATGTTTGGTTCACTATATCAGAGGTTCACTATATCCGATGATGTCAAAATTAAATGGAACTTGTCCACAATTATTGATTTTATTAATATACCGCAAAATTCTTTAACAGCACGAACTGAAAATTTCAATCTATTTATTTGTACTTAAAAAATTAATTATTCTCAAGTGTTTGCATCGTACATATTTCATTAAATCCTTCTCCAGAGTTCGTGGTCTCTCCATACTTGATTCTTCATTGTCTTTTTTCTTTAAGAATCGCAATGTAGTCATGACACTTTTCAATGCCTTTTGCACTGTTGGAACAGAACACCATCCCCGCTCTCCGAAGGCCCTTTTAATCGCCTAATGACATAAGAGATCAATTAATTTCCAGGACTTATTACCTACGTTCACTATAGTCGAGCTTCAGGTTCGCTATAACCGAATTTTATGTTTATTTGTAATGAAAGTAAAACGGGACCAGTGACTTAAGTTCACTATAACCGAGGATTCATTATATCCGAGTTCACTATAACCGGAGGCGACTGTAGCTGTTTTGGCGATGTCACGGTTTGGATGAGGCTGGTGGAGGGGAGTTGCTCTGATCAATAATTTTCATAGTTTCCTTCGACGAAATCTGCTTGGGTGAATGTAATTTATATTGAGCATGGACGTCACGCCAGTTTTCCTTCCTCAACTTGCTTCCGTTCCGAACTTGTGAGCCTGGAGATGAGCTGATCCTCCATTCACATACAGCTCACACTTCTTGATTTAGATATACTCCGGAAGTAAAGGGAATAAGGGTAGGTCTGATCAAGGCACGAGGTTAGTTGTAGAGGAACAAGAAGTCACGTATTATCCACTTACGAGTATTGTTTTTCACTTCTATTCATCTTTCCCATTTCCTGGCAAACAGATCCCTCTCTCTCTTTCTCTCTCCGTTTCTCTTCCTCTGTCTTTATCTCTCCTCTCTCTCGTCTCTCTCCTCTCTCTCTCTCTCTCTCTCTCTCTCTCCTGTTAATAGATACATATATAGAAACGAACTATCTTCTTAAGTCCTCTGAAGCTTCTTCGGGTTCTACTTCTTTCATAAATGTATTTTTCACTATTTCGACTCAAATCTGACACTCGTATCATTTTTATACCAGCAGTTTTTTCCAGTTTTTCCACTTCTCTGTTTCAATATTTCTTCTTAATTGCTCTCGCTGCCACCGTACGCCGCATTATATGAATCGTACCGGTGTCTGAGTGGCACTAAGGCGAATCCTCAGTGTCGGTCCTAGAGGCCCTCGTTGATGAAACGGCAGTTGCCGAAGAGAAACAATGTGGCATCCAAGCCTATAATAACTTATCGGAAGTGATCCTCAAGAAATCAATGAGCTGTTTCTCTTCCTTGTTGTTCAAACAATAAGTGCTGCAAAGCGGATGCAAGGGATCACTAAATACTTTCCATGAGGAGAACTAGTTTATCTTGATTTATAACTAACACGATAAACTTTCTTACGATTTTGGTCGTTCTGTCTGTTCCAAGTGTTTATGACTCAAATACCTAGCGCCTCCCGTCTTTGCGATGTCCTAATAACCTTCCGAATCCGCATTTTTTCATTAATCGGGTACATGAATCTCCCAACCCGGCAGTCTAAGGAAACCTGAAGGCCCATCTCAGTTTTCTATTTCTTTGATTCGCTGACTACCCATTTGAGCTCTTATGTACCGGGAGAGGTTGGGATGAAAGAATTGATGAATAATCTGACCTCCAACGACAGCATTTCCCGTCTCCGCGGTGTCCCAAACACCTTCCAAAACCAATTTTCCCATTGTGTTGGACGGGGATGAAGTAAGTTTGGGTGATGTTTTCTACATTGTGCCTATTATTTTGCGGTGAGAAACTTGTATATCCGTTATATTAAACCAATCTGATACTCTGCTAGACAAATGAGAAGTTGCAAGTTTTGCGGCGGCTTCAGAAAGGGTTCTAAGCAAGCTTTGGGGATAGTAAGCAAGCTCTGGCAGTTCGAAGGTGAGACACATACAGGCGATCAGATTGACATAGTACTAATTTGACATCTCACTCGGCGACACGGTTCCTACGCTAAGCTGCTGCAGCACTCTCCTCTACACCGTTTTTCGGTTGCAAGGTTTGGAGTCAGACTTTGCGAACCTAGGTCGAGTTTCTAAGGACCGCTGATGCGTGGCGCTAGAATTGATCAACCGTCATGCCGCTCCGGAACATTAAGTTTCGTAACGTGTATGCTTTTCAAAACTGAACATTCCTAAACTATTTTTTCAAAATAATTTCTAATGAAAAATGTTATGGATACCTAGAGCATCCGACCGGGAGCGGTAGCTCAGTACATCAATTGATGTCACTGCAGAGCCTCTGACCGGGAGGTCCTAGGTTCGAGTCCTGACGACGGCAGGATTTTCGACTCTAGTTTTTCAGCTAGGTCGAATTCAGTCGCTGTCTGAAGGAGAATTCTAGTGGCCGGCTGCTCTGATCGGTAGCTTTTCGTGGTTTCTCCGATCAACACCAGGGGAATGCCGGAGCAGTACCCTACCAAACGAGCCAAGGACCGCGCGCGATCTTTCCTTCCTCTTCCTTGTCCTATTCTTTCTCCTTACACACACACACACTTACACTAACATGCACTACACTACCACACATTCCGGGAGACCGGTCGGGAGCTTAAAGCTTGTCCCGGCTGGGGCGGTGCCCCGCTGGTGGGAGTCCTGGTTAGGGGGAAACCCTACTAGCCGACGGTAAGTCGGCACCGGATCTCGCCATCCAGCGGAGGACCGGGATGACAGCTACTAGAGCTTTGGACTACAGTTTAGGACAACGGGAAATATTTCGTTCATGTCGATTTGTACCGCGGGAAAATTTTCCACCTAAAACACGATGGACATGTGAACGAGAACGTATTTTCTGTTTGTAATGTCTGTACCTTTCGCGGACAGGTACAATGTACATTGGCGAATTAGCCGCATCGAATTCGATACCCCCTTCGCTCCACTTCGCTTTAATCACCTTTCGCACCGCTTCCTTCACGGGGTAGGTGGATATCTGACAGGACTTAAAGGGACGTAGTGTTCATTCTCTTGCATTGATTATAGCACTATTCAATGCAAAGCCATGTCGCAAATAATTCACGTGGCTATTTTGACAAGTTGAAGACCCTGAAATGAAGACAGAACAAGTCATTTGTGACCTTCATTATAAGGCAGCCAACTGCCGTTGACGAAAATGAAGGTTATATGGCATCAGAAAAATGTCTATATACTTTTCAGTTTAATCTCCCTTTCGTTTGATTTTATTCTCTAATTGTTTTTACTCTGTGAACAATCCTCTATTAAATTTTATTTTGGAAAAATACGGTTATTTAATAACAAATATTTTAGTTCTATTAGTTAAAATGCCTTTATGTAAGTTTCAACTTAATATAAGAGTTATCTGATGGATTGATCGTGCATAAAAACATGATCCCGTTTTCTTCAAGGCAAATGCCGGTTGTTTTGTGCCAACCTGTCTGCCCACGCAGCATGTTCGTTTTGGCAAACGTGCATTCAAAACTCACTACCACATTTTCTATACTAACAATTTCACTTCTCAATACGGTTTACGACTTCATTGGGTGATTTCATACAATGTGAAAGGCGATTAAGTGAGCAAAATGTGTATACATTCATTAATAGAAGCCTTAGCACAGAAGCTGTGTAGAGAGTAGATGCAAATATTAATTGATTTTTATACATCGTCTTTGCGAATAGTAATGTGAATACGAAATAACTGTCAATAATTTTAAGTTTAGGAAAACTTTTCTGCTTATTTGCGATTCTATTTCTCGCCATTCCAAATTATTTGGTTCATCCAGACGGCTTTGGAGCGACTGGTTACGAATAGATATCTCACAGCAATTATATGACTGTATAGCATTAAATTTGACATGGTATAAAGTCTTGAATTAATATTACAGTCTTTAAAAATATTATAATATATGCTGTTTCGGAAAGGAATCGCATGATAAAGAAGTAGGGTATTAATGAACTAAACAATAAATAAGTGTAAATTATTTAATCAAATATTAATCAAAAAGAAGGAAATGAATGGTTAACACAAAAACGGAAAATGTTTTAACAAAGAAGGAAGGAGTTTTTATCCGTTTCATACGTATTTCAATCCATTCGCCATTATACACGAGCTCAATTATTTCATTTGGGAAGTAAAATGAGTTTCTCGCCAGCAACACGAACGTGTGAAGAAGATATATGAATATGAATTGCACTTCCACGCGCTGTGCTCTCTCCACCCTTCCGCTCTGATTGCTTCCCTGCACATCACGCTCCGTCCGCTTCTTCCCTCTTTCCGCAACGCCCGTGTCCTCTCTCGGTTGGGCTTTTTGTGCAACTCCTCCTTCCGCTATGTTTGTGCGGCTCGCTCTCCTACCTCTCCGCCCTCTCCCCCTCTACTTTCGCTCCCCCACCCCTCTCGTGCCTTCCACCCACTCTGCCCCTCAATCCGACCCACTCGACCCCGCCCCACGTTGCATTTCACTAAATATCGGGGGAAATCCAACTTATTTTGGGGTAACATTGTGAACTGCAACTGTGCAACTTCTGATTGATGGCCGCTAAAAAGTATACGTGAAAAATTTTAGAGTAATGTTTCCAGTGGTTCTAAGGTTTATAGCACATAAAAACATACATACTCCCGATTTTATATAACATAAGTAGAATAATAAATAATAAAAACGTAGATAAAAGGGGTACAAATGTGACAAAAGGATGGCTGACACGAATTGCATTCGCGAAGTACTAAGACCCGATGTGAGGAGCGATACGACCCGCTCCGTGTGGTCCGGACAAGCAGCCGCCCCTCTCTCCCCCACACATCCCGATCCCTCCCTGGCCCGCCCCACTCCCCGCCGGCCCGCACCATTCCGCCCCGCCCCACTCCGCCCCGCGCCAGCCGCGCCGCCACGCTCCGCGCCACCCGCTCCGCGCCGTCCCGCTCCACCCCGCCCCTCACAATCCTGCCCCGCTCCATCCCGCCCCGCCCCGCTCCATCCCGCCCCGCCCCGCTCCATCCCGCCCCGCCCCGCTCCCCCGCGCTCCATCCCGCCCCGCCCTCCATCCCCCCCGCCCTCCCGCCCCAATCCTGCTCCCGCCCCGCTCCCGAACCATCCCGCCCGCCCCTATCCGCGCCCCGCCCCGCTCCATCCTGCCCCGCCCCGCCCCGCTCCGCCCTGCTCCATCCGCCCCGCCCGCCCCGCCCAGCGCCATCGCCCAGCCCCACCCCCGCCCCCGCCACCGTCCCGCGCCGACGAAAGGGGCCGCTTGTCCGCCGCGACGCGAGGTGTCCCGAGTGACAAATGAGCTCCGCCGCGCGCCACCTCCGCCTCGCCGGTCGGCGGATCCGCGCGCCGTGTAAGACACAGCGGGAACACTGCTGCCTCCGCCGACTCCGCCGCCATACATCTCTTCCGTTTCGGCTGCTGTCCCTCATATCGCCAACATCGTGATATATGAGCCCACCCGCGCGGAACGTCGGCGATGCAAGTTGGTGTGTGTTAGGGGCGACTAACCCACTGCGAGGACGAAGTCCGGACCACCAACTCCACGGCCACCAACGCCACAGACGAATGTGATAATAAATCTCTTGCATTTCGGCACTTGCAACGCTGCTCGTCATATCGCCAAATGAGTGAGTGATATATGAGCTTACCCTCACGGATCTAGGAGTTTCAATTTGATGTAGTGTATGAGGGGTGAGTTAGGTACTGTGGCGACGTAGCCTGACTCCATCCCCTCCGTGGTCTCCGACGCTGCAAAGCAAGCTGGTACACACATCTCTTGCATTTTGGCGCCGTCGCTCGTATCGTTACACGAATGTCTTAAAAGCCTACCCGCGCGGAATCTGGTCATTTCCATTTGCGGGTCGTTTAAGACTGAAGGATCACTGCTATCCTTACCGCCTCCTTGGCCACTAACCTTCCGGACCAAGCTATAACTCTCTTGTATTTTGGTGCTGCGCCTCTTACCAACATATGAGTAAGTTACGAGACCTCCCTAGCGCTGTGTCGTATTGCCAGATGGCTTATCTACAGCTCTGTAACAGGTGCACATACGCCCTGGGCGCATGGTAGTTTTACTCTTGCGGTACGACATTCGTCCATCCAAAACCTGAGCATCGGTAATCAAAATCCGGGAGGTTAAACTGTCGACACAAAACTCGTCAATCCTTATTTTCTTCGTGTAACGTGTTCTTGTTTACTCGTATCCAGAAAGTATATGCTCATACCCATGAAACGAGTAAGGCTCTCTACAGGGAACTGACGACACGTCCTTGCCCACACAAAGCTGCGTCCTCCAGAGGATAAAATTAAGGAACTGATGGTCTGAAGTGGAAGAGGATGGGACTGACGAAAAGCCAACGAGCTGAGAACAAGAGCAGCGGTAGAGCCCGGCGCGCAGCATAGGACCTGTGGGGGTTCATTTTTGATTTGGATAACCACTGTAGCGTCACGGTGGCGGCCGTGGGTGGGAGGAGGAGCGGAAGTATCGCATACCTGCGGGCATGAATAGCTGGCGCCCCGGCTTTGGGATACATTTAGACAAAGGGGACGCCAGCTTGACCGGGAAGGTCACGTGGTAGACGCGAGCCTCCCTCCTACACCTAGGACGGTCACGTGACGGCTGCACTCTGGTATAAAATCGAGCCAACGAGCTCAGGCGGTGGGTTTTTTTTATTCTGGAAACCTCGCGCGATGCGCAAAACTTTACGCCCAGGCTGGAGCGAGTCGTGCCTAGTGCACGGGTGACGAGGTCACGGTAGCGGCGCGAGAGTAGCGTCAGAGGAGTAGCGTCCCTAGCTATGTGGGGTATCCACAGGGAAATACTTACACGTGTGTATGTTCGGAGCAGAAGTTGGTTATTGTACATACATGTAAATAAACTTGTACATACTTGTAAATGTCTGTGTGTTTTTCTCCATGACGCCACACCACGAACAGATAAAACATATGTATCCTGCGCATGAAGGGGTTCTTAAAACTGCGAAAATATCTTGGAAGATTTTCAAATATCCCGGAAGACTTCGTCAGTTCAGGAAAGTCTAAGTTCCTTGAGGGTAGCGCCGCTCCCATTCGACCAACGTGAAGCGATTGTCTCAAACGTTTCTCAGTCGTTCAGGCAATGACTACAGCTGTATTCGTTGCGTATGACTAATTAGCGGATAATAAATGTAAGAATGTTCATGTCTCTATACAACAAAGACGTTCTCCTCTTTATTCTGATTTCGTTTGCAACATTTTCAAAAAAATCTGTTTCAGGTTGTTCTTGAGAACGCTTTTCGAATCGCAATAGAAGTGATGTCATTACGATTTCCATGCGGCACAGCTGGAACAGGGGAAAGGGTTGGAGGGAAACACAAAACAAAGAGGTCTCGTCAGTGTCCTGAGAATTTTCCGGGATACAATAGCCTGAATCCAGACCGTTGAGCTGGTCTAGGCTAAACTGTCACAATCGTCTCGGTCTAGAGCAGCCTTCCATTCGTTTTACTCCCACCAAAATTCCACAGTTGCCTGTGGGCATTCCAGTGAGCCATTGCCAACATCAACCGTTCCCACTTTTGTAGACGCTATCTCTACATGTCTTATTACTTCCACCCTCATTTATCTTCCCTTCCACTCCATCAATCTCACCACCTATCCACACTAGCCACTGTGGCTAGCCACTCCGCGGTACCTCTTGGGACTAACACACACCTCTACATCTTTGGGTGCCAGGGTTCAGGTTTCGGTCACACCATGAAGAATTTGAGCCGGAGAAAGATATGCAACTGGTTTCCTCAGAGATTCCTCCGCTACTGTTTCACCCGATTCCCGTTCCACTATTGCTGCATCATATTTCATGCCATTTTAATTATCTTATCTCGCTCCGACCGGCCTCGATGGTACAAGGACGTGCAACACCGTCCAAGCTCGCAGTCCCGCACGAGCATGTGTGGACATATCACGTGGTTGTAGCGTGGCTTGTTTCTCATACCACCACATATCTCGTATGAACTACCATTCCATTTATTTTCAAATATCTTTAACATGATTGGTCCCTCACCTCTACTTTTTTCATCACTGGCGGGCAACTGCAATCACACAGTGGTCACCTCCCAGGAAAAGAGAGGATGTGGAGAGGAAGACTCGCCCATCTTTGTTCTACAATGAGTATTACAGGTGTTATATTTACTATTTCTGTAAATAAAGTTTTTGTAGTCTGGTGTCAGAAAATAATTCACATACTTGACTAGTATAGAAATTTATAAATTAGTGCTACATATTTTTAGATAGTGTCTAAAATACTAATAACAACAATAATTGAAAAAAGTGTTTATGACTATCCTATATAATTATTCTAAGATTTAAACGTGATATCTTATAAGTTCGTAACACTGTATGCACTTCACGTTCTCATTCTATTTTCCATTTTCCTTCACAATTCAACATTTCGGTGCAAGCAAGACACATTCATTCTTAACCATCATAATCATTTATTCACTAACCTCATCTGGTGCAGGAAAACAATAAAAATAATTACTCTAGTTTTGTTATAAAAACGTAAGCTAGCTGCTTCTTTGTTACTGCCCCCATCATCTCTTCCTTTCTCACACTACCTTCGCCTTTTACCATTTTCCATTCTCCTCTTACCACCCTCCATTCTCCTTTTACCATTCTCCGATTACCACTCTCCATTCCCCGATTACCACACTCTACTCTCCGATTACCACACTCCATTCTCCAATTATCACTCTCTATCCTTCCCTTCCTTTTACAACTCTCAATTCTTCTTTTACCATCCTTCATTCTCGATTTACTTCTCTCCATTCTCCTATTACAATTCTCCATTCTGCTTTTACCGCTCTCCATTCTCCTTTTACCAATCTCCATTTTCCTCTTACTGCTCTCCATTCTCCTTTCGCCACTCTCCATTCTTCTTTTATCACTCTCAATTCCTCGTTTTCTGCTCTTTATTTTCCCCTTCCATCTCTCCATTCTCCGTATTCATTTCTTAGTTTACCGCTCTTCATTCTCTGTTTTCCTTTTTCCATTGTCCGTTTATATCCATTTCTAATTTCTCGTTCTCCATTCTTCGTTTCCCGCCCTCGTTTCCCCATTTTTCACGGTCCAATGACTGTTTTAGGCTCTGTATTTTCCATTTACCGCTCTACAATCTCCGCCCCTCCATTTCTCGCCTCTTTTCCCATTTTTTATTCATTGATTTATTAGTGTTCCCGGGCGCTTCACTGATGAAGTCTTTAGTCCCATAAGTATACTGAAAGTTTTATTGCGAGAGGTGGCAGTTATCTTCCCCACTCAACTGCGAGATCCGGCGCTGACCTACACGCCGACTTCGCCAACGTTGTCTTCCCCACATTGTCCTTCCCAATCAGGTATCTCCCACCAGCGGAGCACCACCCCATCCGGAACAAGCTTGAAGTAGTAGTGTAGTGCGTGTTAGTGTAAATATGTATAAGTAAGGGGTGAGGATAGGTCAAAGAAGGGGAAGGAAAGATCGCGCGCTGTCCGTGACCTATTTGTTAGAGTACTGCTGCGACATTCGCCTGGTGTTGATCGAACAAACCACGGAAAACTACCTATCAGAGTAGCCGGCTTTGAGAACTCTCCTCCAGACAGTCGCTGAACTAAGTCATGTTGCTAGTGTCAGAAATTCTGACACCTTCGGAACTCCAACCCTAGGACCTCCCGGTCAGAGGCACTGCAGAGACATCGGTTGATGCTCTTAGCGACCTAAGCCGGTCCCGTGTCCGTGCCCAGCTCCTCGCTTCGTCGGCTGACGGACGGCGCCCCGGCGCGCGGGTGGGAGCGCATAAGGAATTACTTAACCAGCCGCCGCGGAAGGACAGACGCGTGTTGGAGGCGGCTGGACCTCCTGAGAGATGTGGCCGAGGCAATGATGTCAGTGGGCGAAACGGCCGCGGCTCCAACAGATGTAATGGGCTGCGCACAAAGGCGGAACGAAGCGGGGCTTTGTCCATACATATAACATGAGCAGAGCAACACGACCTGCCGTGTTCAATGCTTCGCGTTGAAATATTGCTCCAAAACACTTCCCTCAGGCGGCATTCCTCACCAAGTAGATTTGTGAATTGAAAAGAGCAGCCATGTTGGCAGATACGTGAGAGTTCTCTTCCTAGGTGAAGTGATCTTCATCAAAAGCTTAAAGTGGACGTGATAAATTCGACTTATGTCAGAAAAATGAAAAAGTTAGTAAATAAAATTCTCATGCAAAATAATGTAGATAAATTTAATATCAAATTAAGTAAATTCATTTTTAATTTTTACATGTTGAAATTGAGAATCAAAATCTCTGAATCGGTACATCTTATGTAGTCTAGTAAGGATTACGTACCATTTGATGATCGTATCGTTACTAAATGAATGATATAACCATTCAACTGCAGTTTGTCTTGAAAGTCTAGTGGTTTTTATTTTAATTCGGCAGCATCATTGTCATTGGAACAATAAACTGTTTAAAGATGAGTTCTGTTGTGTCAATTGTAATCTGTTTACCATCATTGCTCAGGTCAGTAACATTAGGTCAGAACGTCGACACCAATCAGTTTCATAAAATTCATAATTGATTTTCTTTGCCTCAATTTTACACGACTGAATTACAACTCGTGATTTTAAGTGTAGTCGTCAAGAAATCAAAACCCAATCATCGGAATGTGAACCATCCGATTCCTAATTTGCTCAGGGAAAGCTAATGTGCCGGTTTGAATAACGCAGATCACTGCAGCATCTGCTCTTTTCAAAGGTTCTACGTTTGAGTCCTTGTAAGAATGGTTTATTTCGCTTCGTCTTTGCGGCCTGAATCTACCATGTTCCGCATGTAAACATATCAAGCACCAATAATCTCAACAGAATCATCGAAGAATGTCAAGAGCTAGTTCTCTCTACTAGATCGTCTACAGCTCGAAACGGCTCACGAAGTACTCTCGAGAACTTTCGTAATGGGAATGATACGAATACAACTCATTTGCTGCTCCTAACTCGAGCTAAGTGGAGGCATCCAGTCGGCGCGAGATTGCAAGCAAAAGAACCACCGTAAATGGTTCCGCGCGGGGGCGGCGCGAGGGCGGCGCGGGGGCGGCGCGGGGGCGGCGCGGGGGCGGCGCGGGGGCGGCGCGGGGGTGACGCGGGGGCGGCGCGGGGGCGGCGCGGGGGCAACGCGGGGGCGGCGCGGGGGCGGCGCAGGGGCGGCGCGGGGGCGGCGCGGTGGCGGCGCGGGGGTGGTGCGGGGGCGGCGCGGCTGTTCCGCTCTGATAGAGCTGGAGGCTCGCTCGTGCGCCCTTGACCGCTGGTGACATCACCTGCCGCAGCCATCGCGCAGCCGAGTGCGGTCAAGCACCTGCGACCTCCGGCCGCTGCCCTTTCCTACAGGGCCACGGCCTACGCTGGCCCATCTGCGCCAGCACAACCACCTGCGCCAGCGCACCCACCTGCGCTGGCCCACCCACCGCATCGGCCCATAAACCTGCGCCAACACACCCACCTGCACATTCCCATCCCCTGCGCCATCTAACCCACCTGCACTATCCCACCTACCTGCGCCATCCGACCCACTTGCGCCATCCCACCCACCTGCGCCATGCAACCCATCAGCGCCATCCTACCACCTGCGCCATCCTACCACCTGCGCCACCCCACCCACCTGCGCCATCCCACCCACCTGCGCCACCCCACCCACTTTCGCCATCCCACCCACCTGCGCCATCCTATTGTGACGTCGTGGGAATACACAATAATCACAGACACGAGCTTCAATGATAAATATGTACAGGTTTATTTCCAAGATGTACAGTAATAATTTAAGTTACTCAGCTCTGGTAGATGTTTACTTCCCTGATCGCAGGAGCGATCCTTAAAAATGAAATGACTGACTCGTGGCCCGCGCCAGTCCTCAGCGAGCCTCCCGCACACAGCAGAGAGCTCCGGCGACCTCGGTCACCCATGGATATAGTCCACAACGGCGTCCCAACATATGGGTTGGCGCAAGAGCCTAGCTCGGCTCCGCACCGCCCTGGGCGCAAGTTTTGTGCGTTCGCACGAGGGTTCCCACTCAGCTCAACAAACCCCGTCCCCGCGCTCTGCGTTCGCTCTTATATAGCTACCACCCACGTGACCTGAAACGTCACTGGGTTTTGCACACGGCCCGCGCTAGTCGTGTTGCCAGGCATTTTTGGACATCCATTTCCATGGATTCCAAGAATTTGTCACGCGGCACGCGGCAAAAATGCGCTGTCCCGCATTTTGGGCATCCCTCTTAGGATTTCTCAGAATACCTCGGCGTGTCACATCCTGCCTGGCCCCTGGCGTCTAATCCCTTGCCGCAACGCCTTTGTGGCGCCCCAGCGGTCGCTAGCTGTAGCCCTACAATACGTTACACTATCAACATGCGTCATCCCACCCACCAGCGCCATCCCAACCATTTGCGCCGTCCCACGTGCCTGCGCCGTCCCACCCACCTGCGTCATCCCACGCTCCTTCGCCGCGATGGGCGCCCGACAGATACACATGCGGCGGACATCTCTCGAAACGAACATCTCTCTTACGGATTTCGACACACAACTCTCTCTCTCTCTCTCTCTCTCTCTCTCTCTCTCTCTCACGGTAGGTCACGATTTGAAGTGTCTTCTCTCGCTGGAACGGACATCAATCTCATTGAACTCTCACAGAATTAAAGACCTAACAGAAAGTATCTGCTGCAAACAATCTTTTTACGACAGGTTCAGATTTAGAATGTGTTCCCTCTCTGATGTGGAGACAACGCGCACCGAACTCACTCTCAGGATTAGAGTGTACCCGGATGTGGAAAAGTTTTCGCGTTAAAACGTCTCTTACGCAAGCTTCGATTAAAGCGTTCTGTATGGAGATTTCCCATTTCTTATTACGGCAGGTTTGTATTTAGAGAGAGTTATCTTTCTGATGCGGAGAATACTCGCACCGACCTCACGCTCGGATCTACAGCGAATTCACCCTGGTATGGAACATTTTATCGTCAAATCGTTCTCTTGGGAATACAGGCATGTAAGGGCTATTTGCGGTGATTTCCCCACTAAGCAATATTCTGGCAGGCCCGGCTTTAGTGTGAGTTGTTTCCCAAACATAGTATCGGGTTTCAAGTGTGTTCTCTCTCTGGTATGGAGATATCTCGCAGGAAAAACATATTCAGATTTAGAATGAACTCACCATTAATATGGTGATTGTTCGTGTCAATCCATTCTCTTACGCATGCCTTGATTAAAGTGAGCCCCGAACGAAGATTTCTCGCAGAAAATGTTTTTACGTAGACTTGGGTTTCGAATGTGTTCTCTCTCTAGTATGCAGATCACTCGCAGTGAACTCACGCTCCGATTTAGAGAGAACACTCCCTAGTGAGGAGATCTTCCGCTCCAACCCGCTCTATTACGTATGCCTAGTTTAAAACGAGACACTGAGATTTCCCGCAAAAAGCTAAGTGCTTACGCAGCCCCGGATTTAGAGTGAATTCTAAAATCCAAAAGAGAGCATAATTGTGACGTATACCTCACTCTATGACGCTGCATCAGCCTTTTGGAAGGAAGAGATAAGACAGATATACAATACTTAATAGAGTAATTGCAACTTTGTTTCGTTTTTATCAGTGATATAAACTATCCGTAATGTCTTGACTTTCTACTTCCCTGAATTTTGGCTCTCCGGTGACTGTGCCTGCAAATAAATTTGGTCCTCAATCGATGATTCTTCTGAATCAATGTCTGCTGACCAATTTTTGTATCCTATTAGGTGGCATACGACAGTCATCCAATCTACAGTCACAGCCATATTTCTCTAGCATTGAAGTCAGACAACCATTCCTTTATCGACCCGATGTCTGACCAACATTGTAATTCCACAGTTGAATAAAACAGATAAGCTGTAGATTTCTGATCTGTTCTCTCTTTTCTATTGACTTCTATTCCATCACCAACTCCTTTTAAGGCTCATTGATCGCTACATCTACCATTAAGCCATGATAGCTATCGTTACCATGATAGCTATCGTAATATCTCAACACAGACACCGTCACACTGAGTCCCAACAGTGACGACGAGAAAGATTTGGCTGCGGAACTACTACGACCATTGTATCGCTGCCCTGCAATTTCAAGTCTGTGATAAACAGAAACTCGAGATCCTTCAGGGAAATCAATTTTAATGCTCTGAAGATGAACTTACGGTGGGTGAGATTGCAAAGACCCGATGGGACATACAAATGCAACGAGTCATTCAAAACTATTGCTTATCTTAGGAGACAAATAATACTATCTCATTTGTACTATATTTTCAGTGATGAAATTTGTGGAATGCAATTAGTCTTCCATTTCAAAACAGAAAATGATGATCACTTCCAATTTGATAAGAGTGCATGCCAAATTCATAGGACTATTTTTCCACGTGGAAGACAATTTAAGTCTATAAAAATGAACTGATGATTTTTAGGAAATTTGAAGCCAATATCTCAATTTATAATGGCGAAATAATGTTTCAAAGCGAAGATTTGCGAAATATAATAATGTTTCAAAGCGAGATTTTGAAACAACTGATTTTGAAACAGTCATTTGAGTGCTTTAATCTGAATTATTAGATAATTTGATTACTATACTTACAGAAGATCAAGTTAAATTGAAAAGCAAAGTTTTATGGTTCGCAAGTGAGGTCTGATGAATCTCTTGTAGTATGAGAAGAATACGAATAAATTGTTAAATTCTTTTCAAAGAACATGCCATGATAATTTTGTCTTGGTTTCGATGTCCATTTCAGCGTGAATTACATGGCAGTTCATTAACATTTGCAATGTTTTCATTTGTTAACAACTGAAGAGTACAGCCTACCACGGAACAAGCACTACTGGCAATATTTGACAAGAGAGACAATGAAAAATCAATCATATGCTGCATCCACTTGAGCGTCAAGAATGAACTGTAAACATAATTCGTAGTTCATTTTATCTTAGCATAACCAGAAGTATTCCAATAGTGTCTTAAAATATCTGTATTTACAAATAACACAACAAAACGAATAAAGGCCGAATTTATTGTGACGAAATACATTTTTATTAAAACTTTTAAACTAAAGATTTTTACACATAGCGTCAGATGCCAAATGAAAGGTTTAAACGTGCATTTAAATTTACACTAGAGACAAAACCCGGCTCGTTCAACAAATCGACAAGCCCGACCAATGAAGCCACTTTCCGATAAAACATACTCCGAGAGACGACCTACCACATCCTGATGTTCACCTGAAGAAGTTTGGTCCAACTCGACGATTGTCCTGTTCATCCGCCGTCTTCAATCCAACACGTGGTCGGGTGCGTGGAAGTCTCCCGAGGGATACATGAGCGTTCGACCAGCAAACGCGGGCGAGCGGGCGCAAGGGGAAGGTCCAGCCGCTGGCACCGCTTGGGTCCGCGCCTGCGTGCGTGCGTGCGTGCGCCGTCGCCCAGCGGCGGGCAGAGGTGCTGGGCGCGGCGGGAGCCAAGGCCTTGGCGCGAATGTCAAGGCCCCGCCCAACCTGCTCTGCCGCCCGCCGCCGCCGCCGCCGCCGCCGCCGTCGCCACCGCCGCCACCGAAGGCGTGGACCGCGCTCCGCGAGCAAGCGGAGCCAAAGGCAAAGGGGGGGGGAGCTAGGGGCAGAGGAAACAGGTGAATTTGATTGGTTGGTGATTCCGGGCGCGTCACATGCTAAGATGATGGGACCCGTAAATGTAGGGCATGTGTTTATTGCGAGAGGTGGCGGCGATATTCCCCAGCTGGCTGGAAAGATCCGGCGACGACCTACCCGTCGGCTAGCGGGTATTTTCGCCAAGCATATCTCTCACCAACGAGGCACCGCCACAGCCGGGACAAGCATTATGCTTCCGACTTGTCTTCTGACAAGTGTTGTAGTGCAGTGCACGTTAGTGTAGGTGTGTGTGTGTGTGTGTGTGTGTAATTAAGAGGTAAGGATAGAAGAAGGAAGATGAAGGAAAGATCGCGCGCGGTCCTTGGCCCTTTTGCTAAGGTACTGCTCCAGCATTCGCCTAGTGTTGATTGGAAAACTACCGATCAGAGCAGCCGGCCGCTAGAATTCTCCTCCAGACAGCAGCTGAATTCTACCGAGCTCTGTAGCTAGTATCGAAATTCCTGCCACACCGTCTGGACTCGAAACTTAAGACTTTCCAGTCAGCGGCACTTCAGTGACATCAGTAGATGCCCTGGGCCACCTTTGTCGGTGAAACAAGTGGAAGTCATCCCTTCACCTCTTTCATCTCTTCCCCCGTTGTTGAATCGTGCCAGCCGCCGCACTGGCTGAGATGGCCCAAAGCAACAACTGTTGCTACTGAAGCATCCAACCGGATGCTCCTGGTATTTAAGTTCTGTCTGAAGTGGATATTCCACAGTAGCTGAATAGCCAAGTCAAATTCAGTCGCTGTCTCAAGGAGAATTCGAGCGGCCAGCTGCTCTTTTCTGTTGTTTTCCGTAGTTTCTCCGATCATCAGGCGATGTCGGAGCAGTACTGTAATAAATGAACCCTGGATCGTGCACGATCTTTCCTTCCACATCCTTGACCCAAACTCTTCCCCAAAACACAGACACACTCACTTACACGAACCACATTACCATACATGACAGGAAACCAATCAAGTCCTTATGGCTTGTCTCCACTGGGTGGAGGGCTTGGCGATATCCAGCAGGAGAGGGGGAGGAGGAAACCATCGCAAGCCCAAACAACACTGGCTCTCACGGTCTGGTGAGGTAGACTCGACGCCATATTCCGAAATAATACTTGAACACATTTTTGGAACCAATGTCAATAGCAGTTGAAGCGCCGCCCAGAAACGCGAAATAGTTAATAAATCAATCAAAATCATTCGATGAATCACCGCCGAACCAAGCAACGGAGAGCAAAACCACCGCCCTCGTACCACTCCTCACCGCGTTGGGGCCCAAATAAGCTCAAGCGAGCAATGTGGGTTCACTGTTTATTTACCCACGAGTATTTCCTATTCAACCTAGTAGGCCGTGTTAAGCAAGAGCTACGGCTCTCAAAGTGGAGTGTTGACCCGAATTTTGATGGGCAAATTACAAAAAGAATTATTGAAATAAAAAACTTGTTTCTTAAACATGTGAATAAATAAATAGTATGGAATATGTTGGGAAGAGTAATCAAGAAACGTTGTGAAGGAGCATGAAAAAACAATAAAGACAATGTGTTGATAATACGGTAACTTCAAAGGTGGCAGATGTATCTAGAGGTAACAAAAACAAGGAATTATGATAAATTGGAGGGGGTAAAGAAGTTATTGGACCATAAATAAAGCTTGCGAAAGAGTAACAGAACAATAAAAAGTATAAACATGGTACAAGAGAGTTTTTTTTATAGAAATGGTATAAGAAAAAAATTACTGGTGTCAACTTAAAAGCGCGTAATTGAAGGATTTTAATTGATCTTAGAAGCTTGATGACGAAATATCAGTAAAAACTCTTAAATTATGAATAAATTTTATTTAATTAAATAAATGTGATATCCTAAAATTTCACGTGAATCTTTAATTTTCAATATAGTATATGTATGTGGTTGAATGGCCAACGCTTCGATAGATCCGTTAAAATAATATGTAAATTACAATACGAAAATTAAAATTCAAAGTAGTCTGGCTGATTCGACATTAAATATTTCGAAATATCGGATCATTTGATACCTTGCTTGAAATTTTGTCCTTAAATTTCTGACTTAAATCAATATTCAAAATATGATTAATTCGAATGTTTGAAGATAACTTGTGGATAATTCGGGACTACAATTTAGATAGATTTAAAAGAATTATCCCGAATATACAGTTGCTTTGAAAATGTTAATGATTCTTAAGCTAAAACTTAATTTGAACAAAAGTAAATAATCATTAAGTATACATTGCAAATATTCTTCATAACATTATACATTTTCAGAAGAAACATTTAGGCGTTACTAGTGTGACCTAAGAAGGGAGTAAAAATTTTTTAAAATATTTCTCGAGGAAAAACAAATTTTCATGGATCAATTCTGAACAAAATTATGCAGCTGAATGTGATCAATTGACTTGTAGGAATTAATTCACGTTGTAAACAACCCAAAGTTTTTTCGAATGATAGAATTCGACAATGACAAATGGAATATTTCTTTTCAGAAATACCCATTGCGGCAATTCAATGTTTTCTCTGCCTATTAGCAAAGGACTAAACGAACAACGCTGGAATAGAGCATTGTGCTGAGAATGTATTTGTGAAGATATGGGCTGTGTGCTTGTGAATGTGACGTGCAGGTATTCATGTGCAAATGCATATATGACCAAAGCATTCCACACATTCTGTTAGTCAACCAACTCTTCCATACAGTTCGCGAAGACATTTCAACAACTACAGCCGCGATCTACTTTGTCCACTGAACCGGTTGCTTATCGCTGCTTAGAACCCAAGAATTTCAAGGAGCCATCGGAGCGTGGAATCAGCTCATACCGTGTGGGAAAGTTATCCTCAGCAATATTCATCAGGGCGATAACATCTGGCGCAATGCTACACGCCGCTCTGGTTCGTGATACTTGTCATTTCTTCTGCCACGGAATACCACTTGTTGAACATAGGACGTTTTATAGATAAGGCGCATCAGCAATGTCTTCGCGTTAACTGCACAACGTACCGTTTCATGTTTAAATCGAGACTCAAAGTAAGATGGCCATACTTTTAGTGTGTATTTGCAATTCTGTAAGTAAATTTATAGTACGAATATTCGTGTTTGTATTCTTTCAGAAGTGGTTAATGACTTCAGAGGAAATAAAATTGTAATACAATCGTAATAAGGATTTATGTTTAACTAAATTGATGTATTTACAAAAATATGAAATAGATTGTTTTTAACGAATCAGTTTCATATGTTCATGGATATCAAAATTTCAGAATTCCCAAAAAATGTATAGCAGTTGGGTGAATCATTAAAATGCAAATATATCTATATGTAGCATTCCGAACCCAAACTACGACAATCTTTCTCACATAATTCAAGCAATTAAAATGGACATAAGCTGCCAATTGTTCGAAATGAAAGCAAACAATGTAAAACAGAAACGAATATTCATAATATGTTTTTTAATACCTCCACCCTGATCCATTACTGAAACCTGACCTCCGTCGATCGGGTTCTTTGATTACATCCCGACGTGCAACGATATTTCAAGTGGGAAATAGAAAATGGAAAATAGCAGCCGCCTAGGCTCTTCGAAATGAAACAAGATATCCCCCACAAACGGCGCACCGCCCCAGCTGGGACAAGCTCTAAGCTTCCAACTGGTAAACCAGCATGTGTAGAAGTGAAGTGCATGCAAGTGTAAGTGTGTGTCAGTAAGGGGTGAGGCTATGACAAGGAAGAGGACAGAAAGATCGCGCGCGGTCCGCGACCCGTTTGTTAGAGTACTACTCCGGCATTCGTGTGGTGTTGATCGGAGAAACCACCGAAAACTGCCGATCAGAGCAGCTGGCCGCTAGAATTCTCCTCCAGGTAGCGACAGAACTCGACCTATTTGACTAATGTCGAAAATTCTGCTACCGTCGGGTCTCAAATCCTAGGATCTCCCGGTCAGAGGCACTACAGTGACATCAATGATGCCCTGAGTCCCCTAAGCTGATGCTGTTTAAAAGGTGATTGTGATAAGTAGTTGGGGTAACGCCGATTAAACAGCTACTTTAATTCCTTAAATGAAAAAGTTTCTCATCCGCATTTAAATAAAAATTAAATATTTTACAATTACAATACAGCACATTTCTTGTAATACGGCTTGCCTGATCATCCACCACAAGCTGAGATTTGTCCGTTGACCTGTTACGTCGCTGTGTGGCGGCCGCTGGCCGAGCAACAACCTCTTGGGCGGCTTCCGTTTTACGTTGAAGGAGGCTGATGAAACGAGGGGGGCGGCGCGTGGTGGTCGTGGTGAGCCAGAGGTTAATTAAAAGATGCAAATGGGCATCGCGCATACGCCACCGCCGCGCCCCGTCTGATCGCTTCGCGCGCCCGCCACGCCCCTGCGTCGCTCCGATCGCTCTTCGCCGTTAAGGGAGTAGATTGGCATTGTCTCGTTAGCGGACTTACAGTTTCATATGTTTCGTATCCATGACAATGCATTTCACCTATATTCAACTTTTCTGTAATCGAAAAACAATATTGAAACTAGTAGGACCTACAGCAGCACATACTTTCTCGCACTACATATACATTTGTAGTTTTACAAAATTCGGGGATTGTTCATCGAAAATGAGACCCACTTCATTCTTTTAAGTATCCCTTCTTCTATCCACGAAAGAAAGAAAAAATTTGGAGCGGTTTTTGAGAAAAAGTATAAATGCATATATTTTTAAAAGATTGAAAAAAATACACGAAAACTACTCATATTTTCGAAATATTGAACATAACTTACTTAAAGATACGTCTTTCAGGAACAGATTTCTGTCTTCAATATTATAGTTGTAGGAAGAAGCCACCAAAAAATTGCACTTTTGTAATTTTCAAAAAAGAGATTTCAACGAACATGAGACGCGCACCATTCTTTTAAGCGATCTCAACGCTGTCCAACAACAAAGTTTGATCAAATACGTTTGTGCCATTTTTGAGAAAATTTTGAAAATGGTAATGTGGCTTCATGTAAATTACCCTCAAAAATCAAAATAACCGTTTGAAACTCCCAAAGATTTGAGTTTATTCAGATCAATGGAATAAAATAATTTTGAAGAAAATCGGCTAAATGCAGAGCTTTATGCGTTGACGTTGGCCACAGACGGACAGACAGACGTTTTTCCGTTAATCGATTTTGCGGTATCAAAAACACACAAAACATGGATTCTGACTACTCTGCTTGTTAAAGGAAGTAATTTACTGAATACAGTAACAGGATTTATCCACTTTTTCGTTACCATGGTCTGGTTATAAGAGTTTTTCTGCCGAAAATTCGCCGTTTTCCGGCGCACAATTACATAATTTTCTCTTCTTACGAAGTACGTTCGTAATAAAAAGTAAAGAAATGTATGTAAGTAAAGAAATAAAGTGTAGAGAAAGTAAAATTGCTGTGGACCTTGTCCGGCGGCTAAGCCATGTTTTTGCCCTCTCACTTTTTGGCCTGAATTTATAAATATATACAAATGTGGCACCACATGGCATCAATGTTACCAATTGGTTTTAGACTCTCATGTTTGCCGCCAGGAATCGATAAAATAAGATCAGCTACATTTTCCAACAGATTTCCTCCGTATAAATCCTCAAACATCTCTTTTTAAAATCGGGACTCATATTAGCTCGTTCAATTAAATTTTAATTTTACGAGGCATCTACCCAAGGCCCTTCGTCATTACACGAGCGTGACATTGCACATTGAAAATGTTTTACTAATCGAAAATTCATCGCCCATTACGGGTTCGATTCCGTGAACTTTCGTTTAGAAAGTCACTTTGGTAATCCTAGCACTAGCACCAACTCTTGAAGAAATGTTTTAAATATTGGTGTAACATTCCTCAAAGGTAAGTAAACGTCATCACCATATTTTTATTTGAATGATATTTGGTTTAAAAATAAGTGATGTCATGTAGCAGCAACATCTAAAAAGCTATTGGGCAACACATAAAACACTAATAAAACAATTCTCTCCATTATTTCGGAGAGTACCACAGCCCAGTTTTGGCCATGAGCAATTCGCAGAATTGGCCCTGAGAATTCTCACAGAACACGAAATCATGGTAAACTTGATGGAAAACAGGTCGTTGAGAATGGAGAATCAGTCCAACATTAGACTACGATATATGTACGCGCTTCCATTTGCCAAACGATTCCGGAGTTTTGAGAACGCGTGCATTCGCAGTGTGACTTCTGGAACTCCTGAATAGTTAGACCCCAAAAGTAACACTGCGCATGGATGAAGTGTGATCCAATTTGGGAAGGAAGTATTACTCTTTGTCCGTAACTGATGGTTTAAGCTGCTGCACCCTGGCATTTTGCATAGGTCTAACATATTATTGTATGACATAACATCACTGTATCATCATCATCATCATGATCATTATTATTATTATTATTATTATTATTATTATTATTATTATTATTATTATTATTATTACATTATAACAGTTAAATTATCTTCACTGATAGAGTAGCAAATTAATTGTTTGATATGAGATGTACGTCAGACTAAGATTTAACATCAAACTTTTTATTTTTCTTATTATTTCTATATTTTATTTCTATATTTCTTGAACTAATAACTAATGAGACATTAAGACATTTTGTAGATCCATAAATGCCATGGTTCTCTCAATATTTTATTCCATTACTGAAATCGAGTTATTGTATTTAGATATAGATGTAACATAGTTCAGGGAATATATTTATTACAAATGTGTAACTCTTGCGTCTTAGAGGTAAATCCTCTGTCACTGCACCTTTCAGAACGAAAATTAAAATACATGAAATAGTTAAATATGACTATTATGCGTTCTTACTTCATGTTAAGGCTGGCAAATCGAATGGTATGTTAATACTACTGTCTATACTAGTTCCATACAAATACAGTAAAATTCGTAGTGGCTAGGAACGTGGGTGTAACATGAAACAAAGACATTGAAGGGCACGGTAATATCGTGAAATAAAGAAAAATAAAAGAACAAATATATGTACCCGTACTCTGGAAATGCTTGACTCAGAATACGCTATGTTCTCTTAAGCAAGATTATGAGTGGGCACACTATCTTTTTCTTCACGTGACTACCAAATTTTCATTGAGTGCTATGAACTCTCATGGTGTATACATACCAACTCGCTTGCCAATATTTATACTCAGGCGACTGTCAACATACTGCGTTTTGATTAGTTTTCTCGTAAGCTATTTATATGCAAATGCGTTGCCACGTCTCGTGGAATTCCAGGTTATTCCACAAGAGGTCGAAGACCAATGGCAAGAATATAACTTCGCTTGTGAATCTTGTGATTCACAAGAACACAAAGCATTCGTTATATGCCCATTTAAATAATATAATGCTGTAACGTACTACGCAAATTAACACAATTATCTACATTACATAATATAATAAAAAAAAGACTAATTCTGTAACAGATATATATATGCAGAGAATTAGGATGTTCCGTGGAAATAAGGCTTTCATTCATTTGAACATTGTTTTTTTTTCTTAATATAAATCGTCGCCTTGGAGGTGAATAAGCGTAATCCACAATGATCATATTTTGAGAAACAGCGATTTGCACAGGTCATTTTTAATTCTAGAACGTCCTCTTTTCGGTTTGACTAAGATTTTTTGTTAAAATCTATTAAAAAACAATATTTAGAGTTACTAGATTCAGTAAATAGGAATAATCAAAAATTAAACATTTTGTGATTTAAAACCCTTTACCTTCTAAGGCGACGAAATCATATACGTATATAAGTTGTTATGTTGAGAAAATTATTATATTACGATTGATCCTGGTACTTTTTGGTAAATAAAAAGTACGAAGTTAATTTTGTTTTCACATGCAATCTTGAACACTGTGGGATTTAGATTCGCGTAAGATATTGACTTTTCATATCATCACGTATTCCGTCAAAATCACCATTCCAAACATGGTCATTGATTGCACGTTGTTATTGGCATCTCATGATCAACCTTATCACCATCCATTCAATGGAAGTTAGTCGTGAGCTGTGATCGTCTGCCCAGGAAAGAGGGGTACATATAGGCCTAAATCGCCTGTATTCAAGCCTACCAACCTTCGAGTTTAAAAGATTCATCATCTCACCCTTTCGCCGTTACATAAAAGACATTGCAACCGATTTCCAAGTATGACTTGGCTGTTTCTTCCAGCCATATCAGCAACCTTCTTGCGTGCTCGTTGGCTAATTTTCCATCTCTTTGGCCGCAGTAATCGGAGTAGAGGTATAAGGCAAGAAGTCATGTGGAAGAAATGGAATGGCTGCGGGGAATTTTTTTAAATTGTATAATTTTTCACTTACGTCTAAAGTACTAATGAAAAGGTGCCAAGATTTCCCTTATCTCGTTTAGGAGAAAATTTTAAAGTACTATCACAAAGATTCGCAAAATGTTACGTAAAACTTTGGTTTAAGTTTAGTCTTGACTATTCTTTATTTTTTTATATTTAACTACTTTTATTCAAAAGCATCACAACATTTTCCCACGTTTCACGTGGATGATTAATCAATTTTTATTCGTTTGAGTAAAATTGGAACTTGCTCCTAGTGAATGCCCATTCGCATGGAGAATAAGAACAAATGATCTCGTTCATCCTTCTACTGCTTTATTCACGCGTGAGTTGAAAACTCAACGCAGTAATACGCTCTTATAACTAACTAGGATAGTTTTATCTGCCATGTAAAGCTAGTTCTCATATTTTTCTCATAGATGCAGAGATAGACATCGTCGATACAGCAAGTCTACAGGCACACGTTTTTTCGTCTACCTTCGAAGCAATTTTGCCATTCTCCTTGCGTCCGATTTTTCATCTCCGTGGCCCGAGGCGCCGAAAGAAGAAGCAGCGAGCAAGAAGCCACGTGGAATGTGACGGAGCGAAGCGGCCAAGGGTGCGAGAGGGGGGGGGGACGATGGCGGCGGGCTACAAAGGGCCGCCCGCAAGAAGCTGCCAGTGTGCCGTTCCGGGCTGTGGCGGCGTAGCGCTGGGCACAATGGGCTGCGAATGATCCAACCCCCCTCCTCCACCACTACCAATTTAAGTTGCGCGGTACGGAATTCCCCCAAGGGAAGGTTTGCAGAGGGAGTCGTCGGATGATCTGCAAGAATTCTTCATTCCGATTGGTGTGCGTAATTGAATTTGAGGGAGAAATTTAAGGAAAAAGATACATTTGTCAATGAAATTCCTAAGTCATAGACCGACATAAATGGGAATATATATATATATATATATATATATATATATATATATATATATATATATATATATATATATATAATACATATTATCTAATACTCAGTAAAAACAAAAACAAATAAACAGCGAACTTCAATATTGAGATAAAAACCGTACTTCGTTGCATGAGTATGGATTAATTTTCGTACATTCCCTCAAATTTCCCCCAATTTTATAAAACCATTTTGTGCAAGTATACGGTTCAGTCTAAGTATAGTGTATATTTTTGATGAGTTACAGACCAGTTAAAACATTTGAATCTAGGTTACTACACCCTTTTCACTAATACGATAAAAATATAAAAATATTTTGCATTCAGCTTGTATTTTTCACAAAATGGATAAAATAAACACAATTTCGTACCAATAACACAATTATGTAGATATAAAATAATAAAATTATTCAGAGCATCTCAATCATGTGAAGAGAGTTAACATTCAATATAACAGAGAAAGTAAATCAAAGTAAAAACGTTTGAGGATATGTTTTACGTTTACTGCACGATAAAATGCGCAAAGAAAAGTTAATCTCATATAAATAAACTAGCAACAACGTCTCAGTTGAATTCGACGTCAGTTAACACGAATACATTTCTCCCGAAGTGCTATTGTTTCTTTTAATTATGGTGGAACATCTGAATTTCGTTTTAATTGTGCCCGAACCCCTTCTAGATATCATATATTCCGAATTTTTTAAATGAACCAACAGAACAGACAATAGACATCTGCAACGTAATAAAATGTTCTAAAAACGTTCACAATTCGCGTTGACAATTCTGGAAATGGAGCGAATAAATAAAACTATTAATGAAGATTTTACCTCTTTTTAACTACAGATAAATTATTTCACTGCATGTACAATCTTGCATGAATTTAATATTTATTGACGCATAATGAATCTAAGCCTATAACAAAATACACTTACAGTTTAGAACAGTAGGCTCAATAAAAAAATATGTACTTATAGTAAATCAAGCAGTATTGGAGCGGATTTCCCCGCACTCTTGAATTCGGATTATCAACTATTCGGATTTTTATGTCTGAATTATTGGCGCTCTACTGGGTATATTTTGAACGACATACATCATATCACCTGCATTTGTAGGTTTTGCTGTTGCTCTGTAAGCATTGTGTGTTACGCTAAGATTTTCAAGGCAATTAAGACACATAAAACAATTGGATGTGCTGTATCAAGCCATAAATTTGCTTACAAGAAGCACTGAAGCAAAACATTGAGCCTAAGTTCCCGTAATCGGGGAACGTAGTACCTGTCCATCCACTGACAGCAGAGCACCTCACTGCGCACACAATGGCCATTGTGGAACACGGCGCAACAACGCAGCCAATTACGACGCATCTACAAACAGCGCCTGAAGCGCCGGCGGCCACTGCCTCAACTAACCATTGACTGCGAACAATCGACAATCGGTCAGGCACTGACACCGCAACAGCTTTTGCAGAAGAAGTGTAGAGTTTACTGAATATCTTTTCTTTTAAACTAACTAGCTATTTGCGCGAAATTGTTATGGTATTATTTTGCAAATCACTCCAGAAACGATTACCAAAATCCGTGAACATACATTTTTGAACACCGTGTGTTAGCGCTTTACCTTTGAAAGTTGAATAAATTTATTAAGAGTAATATACATACAAAACAAAGGCAAGAGAGATTACTGAAGTTTTCGCTTAAGCAATTAAGGTCTTTTTTTACTTCAAAAGCTAAACTGAGACTATCTTCAAAGCCTAATAGTAACACATTTTAAATCAAATACAAGGATTAATCTATAACAGATAATAGAAAACACACAACTGCAAATACCTACACACAATACATACTAACTAATAAATAGGAACTATCATATTTCAACATTTCCTTTTGATAGTTGACCTCTTAATTTTTTAAAAATAGATGGTCGTCAGGAAAGTGATATATTAAAGTATTTACATCTATAAGCATAGCAAGAAACTACAAGTGCATCACTGACTTACGAAATTGAAAAACGAGAATATTGTCAAGAATAGCCAATATTAGTCTGTCTTTAATTTAAAAGTTCTCCAATTATTAAAAATTAAGTTAATGCGTTATCTGTGGTCTGAAGGAACAATTACACCTGTATTGAGCGACCATGAAAAACCGGGAATATGGGAGTGTTCTCATTTTTACAACGAAATTGTATGTTATTTTCAGACACCGGGTGTTGAGGAAAGTGTCTATTTTCACTTGATGAACATATTTAACGACTTTTAGTGTATGTGCATGAATTATAAAAATTGAAGCACTTTGACAACGTTGTATTTCGATTTTCCCTGTTTTGACGCAAATGACTTTTCAGACATACTTAATGTAAATGCATATTTACATTAATACATATTTAATATAATATATGTTTTTAAAATATTAGTATCCCCTTCTTCTCTTAGGTAAAAAATAAGCTTTTAAACCATTTTCAGTTTTAGCAGTTAGTATCAGTTATTTAGTAGTAACAATCCCCCCTTTTTGTGTAGATTCATATTACAGAAAAAACAAGGGGGTTCGTAAAACGAATTATTCTATTGAAAGGAGTCAATGAAAGAAGAAGGGTGGGAATCCCTGGTATAGAGTTGGTCAATTTCTGCAAAGTGTGGGACGACGTCCTCTCACTGGCCCATACGTAAATAAAGCGGCGGCCTCCCCATCCGCTGCCATGTAACGCTATTAGCCGGACACGCCTCATGTGATACGGCAATCTGCGGCGGCTGACGACTGAATTAATATTTACTGTGCGATTCTTGCAGGAGCCATTTGCATGCTAAGAGCGCCCTCCGACTGCCACCGCCGCCGCCGCCGCCGTCAAAGTATCAGTGAACGGGCAGCGAGCTGCGCCCAGCGAATCGCTCTCGTAAGGAAGCTCGGATGATTTACGCTCGCGGGCGCCGCGTATCTCGATCGGATCGCCACGAGTTATCGACTCCGCCTGCGAAATTGGTCACGTCACGGAGAGTTACGGCAGGCGGCGCCGTGGCTGCGGCGGCGATGGAAGCGGTAGCGGTGCCGGTGGCGGGAGCGGTGGCTGTGGGGGCCATGGAAGAGAGAGCTGTGGTGTGGGCCGGGGCGGTGGTGGTGGTGGTGGCACTGGCGGGGGAGGAGGCGGCGATGGAAGCAGTAGCGGTGGCGGTGGCGGGGAAAATAGGCGGGAAGGAGGGGCGAGGTGCGGCGATGGAAGCGGTAGCAAAAGCGGTAGTAGTGGCGGTAGCGGTGCCGGGGGCCGTGGCGGCGGCGATGGCAGTGGCTGGGGAGGAGGAGGCGATGGAAGCGGTAGCAGTGAGGGGGCAGTGAGGGGGCAGTGAGGGGGCAGTGAGGGGGCGGTGGCGGAGGCGGGGACGGAGGCGGGAGCAGGGGCAGAGGCGGCGATGGAAGCGTAAGTGGGGGCGGGGGGCCGGCGATGGAAGTGGTAGCAGTGGCGGTAGCGGTGGTGGGGGCCACGGCGGAGGTGGTGGCGGCGGCAGTGGCGGGGGAGGGTGCGGCGATGGAAGCAGTGGCGGTGGCGGGTGGGGTCGGGCGATGGATGGAGGGCAAAAGTGCGTTCGGGAGGTGAACGAATTTTTTCGATGACCGTATTGATAAAGGGAATAAGCACGAAGAGGTTGAGGTGAAGGCACTTTGGAGGTGTTTACAATGTGGCAAATTCTGACGAGATAAGATACAGATTCCGATAATCTGATGGATTTTATCCAATGTCCGGTTTGGTGAGATGTCAGATTCGGTTGGATGTCAGATTCGGTTGGATGTCAGATTCGGTTGGATGTCAGATTCGGTTGGATATCAGATTCGGTTGGATGTCGGTTCCCTTGAATGTCGGTTCCGTTGGATATCGGTTCTGTTGGATGTCGATTCCGTTGGACGTCGATATCGAGTGGATGCTATATTCTGTCGGATGGTAGTATCAAATTAGTACATCGGAAAGGTCGGATTTGAACTCGAATTGAAGAGATTAAGAAAGAAGAGCAAGATGTTGACTTTCAATGATTATGTGATTTACATTACATTTTCTTAATTCACTTTGCCATACGACGAGGAAAATGGACGCCAAGACCGAAAAAGTAAATAATGGAAACGCATAAGTGAAGATACTTATGTCGTTAAGACTTAAACGTTACACTAGGGAAGACATCATTAGAAGCGACGCAAGAGTTGGACGGCAGAGCGTGTTTACGCCAGGTTTTCTTGGCATCCTTAGGTTTCTCAATTTTTGCATCATTGTACATCTCATCATTATTGATACCATTAGACCAACACTGATGAGTCCCAATAACCTTAGAAGTTGAAAGGACCCTGAAGCCCGACAAATAAATAACTGGAAAGGCATCTAACAAAGAAAAACCGGAGGAAGAATGTGTTTTATTTGCTGGCACTGAAAATAGTGAACAAACAATGAAATACAGTTCATTGGACGAAAGTAGTGTAGAAATACCGATGAAGAAATATTGATACCGGAACAGGTCGAATATCTTAGAAGAAAAAGAAAAATAAGGCGGAAGGCAAGAAGAAGAATTCGGAGAAAGAGGAGGAGGAGGAAAGGGAGGAGGAGGAAGAGATTGAGGAAGAGAAGGAGAAGGAAAAGGAGAAGAAGAATAAAAAGAAGGAAAAGAAAAAGGAGTTGTGGTTGGTGATGGTGGAGAAGGAGCTAGAAGAGATGAAGAAAGAGGATGATGTGAAGAAGGAGGAGGAGAGGGAAGGGGAAAAAGCGGGTCAAGAAACATCACGTTTTAAAGAAATCACGGCAATATACAGCAACAAATTGTATGTTAATCTCAGACTGACAATGCAACGGCGCGATTCGAAATATGACTGTGAGGACGGTCACCGGGCACGAAAACGGATGGACCCACACCATGCGTTCCGCGTGAGGGGCGATAAAGTGGCGAAGTCCGAGCGGAGAGGGTGGGGGTGGGGGTCGGGCAAAGTGGGTGGGCGAGCTGAAGAGGCGGAGTGGGGCGGGGGGAGCGATAAACGCGTCGTTAAGGAACCGGCTCCCTATCTGCCGCGGTCAGATACCCGCGCCGCGCCGCCGCGAAGAACCTCACTCACGCCTCCCTGGAGACTGCAACGATAGCCAAACGCGCCGCCACCCCGTTACACAAGGAAACTTACTCGTGAATTGGACGTATACGACTCTCTTTTAGCTGTAAACGGCACCAAAATAGGTTCTGCTACTATTATATTATTCCTTCATTTACGTAATGCAAATAAATTTAAAATGCGTTTTTATTTTGCCGCAGAAGAGAGATAATACTAACAACAAGAATATTGTCTGCATAAAAGTTGTCTAACTGGGAGGTACCACGATTCGAGTTTCGACGGTGGCGGATATTGGGAACTAGCTGTATAGCTTGGTCGAATCCAGCTGCTGGTTGGAGGAGAACTTTAGAGGCCGTCTGGTCGTATCAGTAGTTTTCCATTGTTTCTCCGATCAAGCGACTGCTTGAACAGTTTCCTAAAACGAGCCACAGAACGCGCGCAATATTTCGTTCCTCTTCCTTAACCGATCCTCACCCCTTACGTACACACACACGCACACACACTTACATGCACCACACTCCTACACATATCTGGAGATCGTTATTTTAGAGCTTGTCCCGATTGGGGCGATGTTCCACTGGGAAAGATACCAGAGAGGAAGATTTCCATGTAGTTTTGTGCCGGATCTTATCATCCAGCGAGGAAGAGCACCACCTCTCGTGATAAAGCACTCTACAAATTAAAAAAAAAAATTTTAGTATAATTTGCTTCATCTCAGACAATATAAAAACACTCTTCAGTTGTCACTAATTCTCTTAGATGATAAATTTACGTTCCATCGTAGCCGAATCAAACAAACAGCAGGGCCGTCTGAAGAAGGATTTGCGAGTGAACTTTAGTTCGGATTTACAAACGCGGCGTATTCCGCGAGTCCGTAACGGATTTTCACAAAAGGAAAGAACGAGTTATCACATCATGGTAACGATGTGGAAAAGAACGCGTTTTTGTATCATTAAGAGATGTTTATTAAAATAATCTACGCTTCCCTGAAATAGAAAGTAATCCTGTGCCAGATAAATTCTAGATGCCATTTTGAGTAATCTGTCATTGCGTTCCGTCGTATAGTGCACCAGGAAAGTGTATCCTCAGAGGTACCTTGCTGGTGAAAATGCTAGCTGCAGAAACAATGTTGGTAGCACGAGTTGCAGCTTGCAGCAAACGAAAACGTAAATTGCGTACTCACCAGAATCATTACAGTTGCTGAGGGTGTTGTGCCCTTCACGTGTCAGTGGCCACTTTTCACAGTGATCCGCTTTGCGAGTGCGTCCAGAAAGGGGCGCAGTTGGAGCAACTGTTCCCAAACCCCGACTTAATTGGGGTCCCGATATTTTTTCATTCAAAAGAAATAAAGAAAGACTAAATTTTTATAAGTTATTTCTATTGCATGGAGAAAAGAAGTTTATTTATATACGGTGGGGAGTAGGGAATTTTTAGGTTGAAATAAGGGATCCCTGAGGATCAACTGTCTCAGGCCCCTGGTTTTCTCTGGGCGCCCCTGCTGGTTGCTACTAACATAAATGCAAATTTTAAATGGAGGCCCTGATTCGGCTCGGCGTGAACTTTTCTGTCGCACTGTAAAATTATATTAAATCAATAAGAATCTGCACCACTATTTCGCATCTTGTTAAAATATAGTTCAAAATCGCTTGAGATGACCGCTTAATACATTTCAATCTACGCAATGTGTCTAGCCGCTTACTCAGGTGGCTGCTAAAAAGAAGGAATATTAATATATATTATAGAAAAATCAATTGGTTCCACAAAAAATGTCTGTAAGGAAAGGTGGCGGCTTAAGAGGTATCATTGTAGCTATAAAATACTCGTAGAAGACTACTTCAGAAGATTTACAGAAGGGAAAAATTGATTAATAGCTCTCACAGAGTCTTGAGTTTGTAGGTTTGTAAGTTTGAAAGATGATGCCGTACATTTCATAAATTTATAAACATAAATGTTCCTCTGTTATGGCTCCTTGTTTCGGAAGAGAGACCGTAGGTTAGATTCGCATACAATTGATTAAGAAATGTGTAACTATTCTGCAGGACGACAATATATTGCCTTACAAATTCTTTCCAATGGCAATGAAGTTTGTTGAGAAGAACTGAACCTCATCGCCTCAGAGAAAACAGGAGGCTGTTCTTAAAAATAATTCCTGAGAAATGTATATGAAATAGAGACCAGCGCCTCCCAATTGAATGCAATGAGATTTCTTTAAGAAAAAAACAACAACAAGAAATAGGTATATTTATTTTGGATCATATACATTGTTTTAACAATGTTAACTATATATGTTTTAACGATTAATCGAATCACAGATATTTGCAATCGTAGAAATATTAGAACAAAAGGAATAATGCCAGTACTAATATCATCTTGGCGAATATGAATTAAATATGCGGCGTTATCATTCAACAATGTTTTTTCTCATATTTCCTTACGAACAACACTTTGGGTCTTACAAGATCTACAAATGCTTACAAGCGATGTATCGTTGACCCCTGACGTGTATGCAACACACTCGACGAAGGAGCACTGCAAAAGGGTTGAGCCGCGCCCTCTCGTCCAGGGCAACTCCAGGACTCTCCACGCTGTACCAATCTTATTTGATTTTTTATTCATTTATTGATTAGTGATTAAGCACGCCAATTGCTAAGATCATTATTCCCGTAAGTGGTGTGCAAGTTATTTTCCTCCGGAGGTGGCAGTGATCTTCCCACGATAGATGTGAGATCCTGTGCCTACCACCATCGGTTAGCGGGGTTTTTCTCAACCAGGTACCTCCCACCAGAAGGGCACCGCCCCAGCCGGGAAGCCCAAGCTCTAAAGTCCTAACCGGTCTCCCGACATTTGTGGTAGTTTAGTACATGTTAGCGTAAGTGTACAAGTAAGGGGTGAGGATAGGTTCAGGAAAAGGAAGGAAAGGTCACGAGCGATCCGTGGCCCGTTTGTTTAGGTACTGCTCTGGCATTCGCCTGGTACCGATCGGAAACCAAGGAAATCTGCCGACCAGAGCAGCCGGCCGGTAGACTTCTTCTCCAGACAGCGAAAGAATTCGATCTAGCTTTCTAGGTAATGTTGAAAATCCTGCCACCGTCGGAACTCGAACCGGGACCTCGGATCAGCGGCTCTACACTGACGTCAGTTGATGCCCTGAGCCACCTATTCCGGTAATCTTCTTTGCAATTGTTGAATGAGAATCACGAGCACACCTTTGCGCAAACTATTCGTACGTATAAGTTGAAAAAATTAATAACTAATAACTGACTTGACTAGCAATAATTAAAATTCAAATCAATAGTAAAGTACTGTTAGTTTTAGATTGATTTAACACTTCCCTCATTAGTAACTTAGCGTTACTAAATTTCACATAATTATGCAATTGCGTGTTCCATACTACTATTAAGATAATTAAGGGTGAAATGCACTAGCATGACAAGGTAATATATTTTGAAGAAAACAGATTTGGTGTTTGACGTTTTTGCGTGTTGTTTTAATGTAATTCACTAATGAAGTTACAAACTGAATAATGTATCAATAGCGTTAACAAATGTGTATACTTAACCTGTCACTCTTGTATTATTTAGATTTTTTATTTACTCGGTACTTATAGTGAGTAATTTATTTCTACGCTTTCAACAGCATTAATTCCGCGAACTGTCTCTTTAATAATTATCAATATCATTAAAATTTTGCTCATTTGAAAGTACATGCATATCCTTGAAGACATAAATCAGTTTTGTTTATATTGACATTTAGTGAAAGGTCATCAAACTGGTTTTGATCAAATCCTGAAACGAAAAAAAGAAATTATTATGATCGAGTTTATGTAGAAATAACCAGAGATGTCACGGGTCAAAAACTCTGCATGCAATTTATATGATTATGTGCACGAGTATCATCGAATGTAAAATTATACCTTTGAAGAATTGGATACTTTGTAAGATACTAACTTGAATATTGAGTGCTCTTTAACGGTACTGTGTATTATACAATTTACTATAAATTTTCTGAATTAATCGTTGTAAGAACTAGTTTTGTAACCGAGAACCAATTAAAAAGCAGATTTCCTAAACATTCGGTAATTGCAATAGCCATTTTAAATATCCCCCCTCGATATTACGGAAAATTTCAATATTCAGCTTATCAAGATACTGTCCCATTTCTAAAGGAAACGTGTCTCTTCGTGGGTGCTCTATGGGGATAAAAATGGAAAGTCGATGTTATGATTTTGTGTGCGCCAAACAAAATTTACCAACTTAACAATTATAATGCATATCCAAATAATTGTAAAGTACATCCGACCGAGAATAAAAGAATATTACACCTCACTGAAAATTCGAATTTGATCTCTTCTGAATCATCCTAATATATTTAAATTCATTAACGACATCATCGAGAACATCGACAATCATTTACTTTGGTACTGACAATTATTTCGAACTACTTCTTCCCTAAGCGTCGTCAAAGGTGACGTAGAGAAGGTCCTGATGCTCGGCCAATTCTTCTCCGAATAAGGACCAACGCCAAATAACCGCAGATGATGAACAAATCGGACCTCGTGCCTGACGAGACAGCTGGAGGAACGAGAATAAATGCCACTCAACGATAGCCCGAGAACGGCAACGCGAAGGCGAGGACGGGAACGGAAAATGCGAGATACACAACAGACGACAACGGGAAGAGGAATAGCGCTGTGCATCTATAGCGGCAAAAAAGAGAACTTCAAGAAAAGTTACGCTGCTCTGTTCCCTCTTTGATTTACCATTTGGGAAAGAAAAAATACAAAAAATACTACGAACTTACAGAAAATTCAACTAAAATTTTATCAAAAAACTCCAATGTACTTTAACGAAATATATAAAACTATTTTGTGAAACATTTTAATTCAAAACATTAACACGAATAGAAAAGGAATTAAACTAAAATAACTGAAAAGCACTAAAACAACAGAACAATGACTAACAAAACTCGCCTCAGTCGTAGTTCGACAGCGTTAGAGGCAACAACTACTGCTGCGCTCTATCAGCTTATCGATACACTATATCTCCGAACCAAAACACTTCAGTATTAATATTACCTAACAGTGTTATTTAAAGTGCCATCAGTGTTCCAAGCAGTGTACAGCGTTTCTCTGGCCGGCCTGTCGGCTGGCTCAACGTATCCACATGAATAAAGCAGTACCAGGCAACGTCAAGATGAATCCGTCACCTAACCTCCAAGATCAACCAACGAAGTCGTACGCCGGAGCTGCAAATACCGTGAGTTTTCCATCAAAAGAACAATCTATACTACTGGACGCATGCGAAAATCTAACTGTCAAAGACTATATAAGTAAACTAACCGAAATTGTTCCCCCCAGTGCCATTACTTTTATATCAAGAATATCCAATAACAGAATATGTGTGTTTCTGAACTCGAAGACCAATGCTGACCTTATAACTAACAAATACTCTACTCTGATCATTAAAAATACTACTGTTAATGTGAGACCCCTAATTAACAAACTCAAGAGAATCATAATATCAAATGTATACCCTTTTATTCCAAACGAGGAAATCACAAATATTTTCAAGAATCATGACATTAAAACTACCTCCAGTATATCCTTCATCAGAGCTGGTCTGTCTGACCCTAACCTCAGTCACATTATGAGCTTCAGAAGGCAAACATTTATCCAACCTGAGGAACTTCACAAACTCCCTCAGTCATCAGTGATTGTATATGAAGGTACACCATATAGAATCTTTTTCTCGGCTGAAAACATTACTTGTTTCAACTGCAAAATGGAAGGCCATACTGCTAGTAACTGCCCCCAAAATCTCCCCAAAGAGAATTGCCTTCTGGACACTCCCAGCACAGACAAACCAACTATCCCTTCTAATAATATGGAAGTGCAGCCTACTATAACTGAAACACCCACTGCCCCCTCCACCAGTGACCCTATGAACTTTCCTCCCCTTCTTAAAAGAAGCCTCCCCAATGAATCCTCTTCCCTATCTGAAGCAACTAATGATGTTAAAGATAATAATGAAGATAATAATGTTAAAAAAACTAAAAAAAAGAAACAGAAAAAGAATTCTTCAAAACATGAAGAACTGGACCAAGATAGCAATCCTGATAAAACACTTGAAGACATGCTCAGCCCAACTAAAGATCTGCTTGAAATGAATCAAAACTCTTTTCCTCTGTCAGCAAATCAATTACACTTACTACTAGAAAATACTCTGGGCTCTGCTGATCCTCTAACCATAGTAAAGGACTATTCTAATGATATTCCAGCCGTTATAAAAATGCTCAATGACATTTACCCTGTATTAAAGGATAGAATTATCAAAGGCAGAGTCACCAGACTAATAAAAAAACTGCAGAAACACCTACCGGAATCAGACACATCTGAGTCTGAATCCAGTATGGAAACTACCTGACACTAAATTTTTTAATTCAGGTCTCTTAAAAAACACCATTCCCCCTTGCTAAATAAATTTCAAGCAAACAAATGAAGATACTCCAATGGAATATTAATGGATACTATTGTCGTCTTGAGTATCTGCAACTATTATGCAACAATTTTGACCCAGATATCATTTGTTTGCAAGAAACCAATTTCAAGGGTAATCACTCAGCTATTATTAAGAATTATCAATGTTTCTTTAAAAATAGAACCACTGATCATGCTTCTGGTGGAGTAGCCATATATTTAAAAGCTTCAATTTTGGCTGACAACCTTATGATAAAATCTGACTTGGAGGCAGTTGCGGTGAAGGTTGTAGCACCTATTTGTATCAATATATGTAACTTATATATCCCTAACAACCATAAACTTGACTACTTGGAGCTCAGCGACATCCTAAAACAATTACCAAAACCCATATTGATTCTGGGGGACTTAAACAGTCATCATCCAGTATGGGGCTCATTTAAGACCGACAGAAGAGGGATATTAATAGAAGCATTTGCAGAAGACTCTGACTTGATAATTATAAACACAGGAGGACCCACCCACATCAATCCCAGTAACGGCAAAGTTAGTGCCATTGATATAACAATGGTATCGGCCCCTCGTGCTCCAAAATGCTCATGGAACGTCCTTGAATATCCATACGACAGTGACCATTATCCAATCATTATTGATATTGACTTCCCCGGCTCTGGTGACACACCTTTCCCTCCTACCAGCAAGCTGAACTATAACAAAGCTGACTGGGCCATGTATCAAGAAATCGTTAGCTCTGCCTCATCTAGTTTTCATCTGGATGAGAATGAATCTGACATCAATCACATAGTCCAAGATTTTACCAACATTATCATAGGAGCTGCATACCAAGCTATTGATTCTTATCAGGTTAAATCTAATAAGAAGAGGGTCCCCTGGTGGAACAACGAATGCCGGGAAGCTATCAAAGCAGCTAAACGTGCCTTCAATAAATTCAAAAGAAGAAGAACTTTAGAGAACAAGACTGCTTACAAGAAAACTAGGTCCCACGCCAGAAGCATTATCAAAGAGTCGAAAAAGAAATCATGGACTAATTATGTATCATCAATCAATATAAACAACAACATGTCTGAATCATGGAAGAAAATAAAGTCCATTCAGGGCAATAAAGTAGCTAACAACATCCCTTTTTTACAATCTCAGAACAAGATTATTAGTGATTCTGCGACAATTGCCAACATGCTCGCTAAAACTTTCCAATCCAATTCTAGTTCAGCGAATTATGATAAAGAATTCTTGAAGGTTAAAGATGTAATTGAAGACTCCTATAACAACTACCTCCAAAACCCATCGGCACGTTCTGACCTACTTAATGTTCCAATAACAATGCAGGAAGTAAACGAAGTTATTAATGTGACAAATAACTCGACACCTGGGCCGGATGGTATCTCCAACATCCTCATACGGAATCTTCCTGTAGAAGGCAAGGAAATCCTCCTAAATATTTTTAATTTTATGTTTAAAAATAAAACCTTCCCCAATAAATGGAAAACAGCAACTGTTGTCCCCATTCCTAAACCTGGCAAAGTAAGATCCAACCCGATTAACTATCGCCCGATTTCCCTAATTTGTAACCTGTGTAAGATAATTGAAA
>BLKR01002878.1:0-10000 GCA_011170035.1 Teleogryllus occipitalis
AACCTCAATCAATTTTTTTGTAATTTTATTTAATTTATTCAAAACAATTGTCTCACTGATATCAATACATTACAGAGCATTATTTATATGAAGCATGCGCAGACATAATTTCCAGATATGCAGATTCTAAAATGTGTTGCGAGTTTGTGTTTTTCTGACAATAATTCAGAAATCGGATCGAATTTTTTCCCAGGCGTTTAAAGTCACTAAATTACATTTGTGATCTTTTGACAGTTCACGTTTTTGTATAGCTTTTTTAAATTTTTCATGTCAAAATATCCATCGCTATTCCAAGTTCTCTCCTTAATTGACAATAAAAGACATGGCCAAAATAAAGCTTAGCTTTAAGTTCACTACCTGTTAGCCATTTGTGTGAATCATACCAGACAGGAATAAATTTTCTTTCATTTTTCTCTCCAGCACGATGTACAACCGTACACAACATAGGAGTAGATCGACTATTGTCCAATATTTGTCTCGCTTCTACATCGTTAAAACGAGAGAACGGTGTAGGTAGTGGTTCATTCTCTCTACCTATCATTTTGTTACCGTAAAATCAGATTTAAATATAAAATATCAAATTAAAATTAATAAACTCAATTTACTAATTTAAAATGAAAATTAAATAGTTCCTAAATAATTATCACTTTTTCCGCTTGTTAACTCGTCAACAAAACAGTATATACACGCGCTATGCGGCAAGTATGTGAGGAAATTAGTGTCTTCCGTGGCAAGAGGCAGCAAGCGAATTCGCTGGCCTACGCACAACGTTATGTAAGGATATAGCACGCTACTGTTCTACGCTCACTACAGGGCCTTTCCTCAGAACGACGTGCCTACCCTGAGAGGTGCATATTGGCGCATGTGTCAGCAGTAAGAGACGAACCAGATTGCATGGCTCACGGGCTGTTAGAAAACGTTTGAAATGGAAATATGGCTGGTGCCACGATAATGAAATGTTCATTATACATTTTCATATGAATAATAATTACTTCATATTAAAATTGTAAGAGTAATTTATTATTATTATTATTATTATTATTATTATTATTATTATTAAATGCATTATACTAATATACATTCATCAGGGTAAGCAGTGTCTACCTTGACTACCTCAAGACGCCACCACTGATCAAATCGTGTCACTTTTCCATCCACGTAAAGAATATTTTCTCGAAAAGGGTGTCACATGTATCCTGTAACTTCTACGAACAGAAAATGCACCGAATCACAGAGAACAATTACTATATGGATTGAAACCTTTGAATTTGCAAATATTTCTCAAAAGTGTACATGACCGTTCTGCTCCGGAGTAAAGGAAGATGCTGCAAGAAGAGGAGAATATATTTCTTCTCCTCTAAAGTCACTGAAAATGTGAAATAAAATTAGGTTCTAAAAATGTAAAACCGACTTTAAAATATGAAAATGAACTGCCAAATAAGAAATAATGTTGAACAGACACAAGTCATTCGATTCAGCAATGACACTACGTGGTAAGTTCTTTGTTAATAAAGTCATTGCCTAAACGAGAACCTGAATGTAAAATTCGAAATTATTTGCTAGTTTTAAGTGAGTGTTGATATTAAAAAATTGGTTTTGCAGTTTTAAAATGAAAATTTATAATATTGGAGAACGTATTCATATAATTATTTGTCGTCTTGGGTGGGCATTTATCAATGACTTACATTATATTTGTACACGATTCACAACTTAAGGTATTTTCTAAAGTAACTGGAAAGTAAGCATAATTCAAAAGTTCGTTAAGAAGAAAATTCATAATGAGAGGGGAGCAGGTTTATTTCTGCATTTCTCCAAAATCTCTGGAAAGAGGATCTAGCGTATTAAGCAGTTTCCCTTCTGAGTCTTGCTTTGGCTTTCAGAGGGTTATCTTCTCGCTTTTCACTGTCATTTGCAATAAATTCAAGCTCATTCCGACGGTCGGCGACCAATTTGACAGCAAAGGTCGCGTGATCGAGTCTCAGATCCTCTCTGACCGCTTTTCTCCTTTCTCCTCGGTAATGAATCTCACTGTAACTCCTCCTCAAACCGGTTACGTATCTTGTGCAAAGATTTACTTTGAAGCATATGGAAAGTGAAACCATTTATTATAATTTTATTTACCAGCAATTTTTACTGTTGAAGTTATGAGAGAACATTTTCTCTTTCTGAATGCAAATAATTGTTCATTATTTAGTATCCATCATTCTAGTAGAAAGGATTTCACAACGAGAAAAATGGTGTCACGTTCATTCACAAGTCAGTAGTTTTTTTACGCTTTTGATAAATCTCCTAGGAGTAGGCTCCCCCTCAACAGACGTTTCCAGACCTCAATGAATGAAGAGAAAGCGTTTGTGAATGTAAAATCGTACATATAGGAGGAAACTTATGTTGGATCAAAATTATGCATCGATCATAGCGATGAGATTTGTTTAAGAGAATTATTCATTTGTGCGAAAACATCCTATTCGCACCAAAACAATTTTGGAAAATACGACGCTGGAACAAGTTAGCCATTTTAAATATTTGGGTTACAACATAACGTTCTTCTCAGAAGTGGATATACATGAAAATATCCATAAATATCAGAATATATGCGGAACCATTCGGCGAACTGTTAAAGATAAAACACGCAGAGATACTCTAATGAGGATATGTAAAGTAATGGCTGTCCCGTCTCTGTTGTTCGGAAGTGAATGCTGGACTCTGACTCTTGAGATCTGTAAAAAATGTACCAGGCTAGATAAACTCAGAAATGAGGAAACTCGAAAAGAATTAAACGCTCAAGCAATCTATGACATGGTACAATGTTACAGACAGGAATGGTTACAACGCGTGGAAAGAATGGAAGAGACTCGCATTTCAAAGCAGACATTTAAGTACAGACATCCAGGCAGGAGAGACCCAGGTAGACCACTAAAAAGCTGGAATTCTTAGAAACCGGAACAGGTCAGAGACCTATCCTTAAAGTGGAGAAGAAAAGATGAAGAAGAAGAATGTCTCAGTTGCACATTGTATTAGGCGAAATTATTGGTGATCAAATGTGTAATACTAAATAGAGCAATGGGAATGCGTGGCATTTTTGCTTGGTCATCGCTACAGTTTTCCAATGCCCGAGGGTCATGTTACCGTTGTATTGACATTCTTGAATTTATAAGATAATAATAGGTATAAATACTCCTAATGTGACAGTATGCACTGGAATGAATAAGGTTTTCGCCGCAAAATAGGAATATCTGCGACGCTTTTTTTTTATTTGTCAAAACCAGTCCGTCGATTCACTGTAGTCGAGTATTTGTGAGTCGAACCTCCGACGCCACCACCGGGGATCTTCACACCCTTCCCAGTTTCTCTAAACAAATCTCCATCCTTCTGTCTCTCTCACTTTCTCTATCCTACGTGCTGGAGGTACCTGTGGGTTGCTCACATACACAAGGAAATTAACATACAAAAAAATCACAAAAAAATCAATATATATTTAAAAAACAATTAAACATGGCATAATAACACTGCTAAAATATGGAATGAATTACTGGATGAAATTGGGTAAAATTCCCAAAACAAATCAGACGATTGATAAGAAAAATAAAAAATCTTGTCATAGTCCAAAAGTTTTTACATCAAATATGGTCACAAGCATAACATTACTCTTTATCTTTCACTTTCGTCAAACCCGGAAGTCTAGACCTTATGTTCAATCATTTAAAGCCTTTGTATGAAAAAATGTTCCCAGATTCCACTTATCGAGCTTCTGTGATGATAGCTCTCTCCACTGGTTGCTTCGCTCGCAGCACCCCTCTCGGCGACGTCCACGAGGAAACACCTCTGCCATCTACTGAATCATCGTTTTCCAATCACTATCAAGAGTAATTCACTTTCGAAATATCATCACGTCTCGAGGTATCTCACCATACTTCGGCTACTGAATATTGTCGCGCACCGGACGTGCGGATCGCTCGCAATCCATCCGACCGTCGCTCAGGCCAGTCACACGACGCCAATGTTGGCAGCTGCCTCACCACCCCTCAGCACCTTCCCCTTCCTTGCTGAGTACTATTCTCCAGCTACCTCATCCTCCTCTCAGTCCGACCGCTTCATCCCTTCGGAGCCTGCGCTCGCGACATTGGCCTGGTCGCCGAAGCTGTCGGGAACCAAAATCGGCCCTTGTGCGACACTCAATGTAATCAGGATCCTGAATTTTTATTTACCAACGCAATAAGGATACGTCAATATATCACACCAAGTATTCTACATTACTTAATAGATAAATATTAAACATAATATAGTATCATTGCTATTAGTTTTTGTGGCATTTTTTAATTACAATTAGGGGACCGCGATAAAACTAAAAAATCCGTAAATCTAGGATTTTTAGTGGATTAACTAAGCTTAGTGAAGAACTAAGTGTTATTTCTGGAAAATACGAAAATTGCGAGAGTACTTCTCCAGAATTCTAAAACTATTCTGAATGAGTTGCTAAACTTTATGTTCGAAGTATGTCCAGACAAAAATGTAGAGGAAATGAGTAAAGCTCACTTTTAGTTACATTAAGCTTCTACTGGCTGGCATTAAAATTCACCCCCTAAACATAATACTGAATAGCCGTTACAATGAGACAAAGTATTCGTTGTTGCAGCATCACTAATTATGCTTGTAGCTACAACGACTTTTTTACTTTCTCGCAACGAACGTGAGAGATTATTGCTTATCAACATAAATATTATCTGCCCTGATAACGAAAAAATAGATAAATCCATTTGCTAAATTTAGAAAAAAAAGCCTCTATCAACTGGTGGTTTCTATGTTTTGTGGATCCTTGATACCGAAAAATCGAATGATGTCAAAACGTCTCCCTGTCGGTCTGTCCGTCTGACTCCCTGTCTTCATGTTAACCTCCCTGTCTTCATGTCGACCTCCCTGTCTTCATGTCGACCTCCCTGTCTTCATGTCGACCTCCCTGTCTTCATGTCGACCTCCCTGTCTTCATGTCGACCTCCCTGTCTTCATGTCGACCTCCCTGTCTTCATATCGACCTCCCTGTCTTCATGTCTACCGGTAAACAACACTAGCGGCTAAACCGTCTAGTCGATTTTCTCCAAAATAGATATTCCCCAATCAATCTGGCTTGTTAGATAGTGTGAAGGTCTTTTAAGAGAACGGTGCAAGTCGCATGTTCGTTGAAAACGCTAATTTTTTGAAAATTGCAAATGTTTAATATTTTAGTTGTAGGAAAACTCCGAAAAAGTTTTAAAGATAGAAATCTTTCTCTTAATGAAATCTATTTCTTAGAGGTAGATTTTGAAATAAGGTGATGCACAACTTTTCGAAAATTTGAGTACTTTTCGCGTAATTTTGCGCGAAAACGTGGGCGAGAAAGTACGTGCTGTTTTAGCACCACTAGATGCACTAACGTATCATTACAGGACATATTAATACACGTAAAAATGGTCAGTTTAGAAAAAAAGTGTATTTATTCAGCTCTTCATTTTCCTTTTATCCCTGTATTTCCATCTGCAGCTGTCTCTCGCGCTACCATTATACCATAAGCTTCATCCCAGGCGGCAGACAACTCGCAAGCATGTCCGCAGCTCATCGTCGCAGGTCTGGACATGGGGTCAACACCTGCGACAAGTGGGCGCCCGAGACTGGCAGGACACGACGCCCTTCACACGTCTAATACATCACGCACACTGCCAACGGAGCGGAATTTCGGGGAACGCACGGAGGCGGTGCTCCCGTTGTGACAGCCACGCTGAAGCACGTCAAATTCAATCGGGCGGCATAACGCCATGGAAAAAAAGAAGTGTGTGTTCTGGGTTTTAATTTAAAACTGTACTAAGGAACGTGTTCGGCATTTCATTTCAAAATTGTAAATTAAAAAGTACTTGTAAATAACGTTTTGGGATTTTGTTTCAAAAACATTTCAAAATAAATTAATGTTCAAGATTTAGTTTTAAACAAGGAACGAAGCTTGGTGTTTGTATTCAGTTTGCTCCCTTTTTCTATCTATCCCCTTAACTTAATCGCAAAATAAGCATGGTATTGGAGAAGTGAGAATGGAATGATGGAATATATATATTCACACACACACACACACACACGCGTCAAAAACAGTTATAATGCTTGATATCTTATGGAGGTATTTCGCTCTTTGTACATTTTCGTGAATTCCGGGAAGTTATAACCTCACTTTTTACTATATTAAATTGGAATTCTTAATAAAAGTAGAAATGAACGATAACAAAATTTGCTCTGGTGCAATAAAACGTATTTGCGTTGGTAATTCGGCAACATTTTGGTTCATATCCCTTAGCGTACCACCACGTGAACGAAGCGACTCACTAGAGCGAGAACATTAACAATTATTTGATAGTACCCTTCAGGAAATAACTATATTACCCACTAACACACCACAGAGATCAAGAAACGTGCTCAATTAGGTTAAGCTACATTTACACACCTGCTTTTAACTGCGAGAAAACTGATTTTGCGTACTGACACATATTAAACGTACAAAACAGAACCATTATTTTGGACGTGCAATCATTTCTCTTTCAATACTTTTCATTTTATTTCTTAATCGATTACATGAAGCCAATAGAACAATTTCGTAAATAATTGAGCTTTTCGGACCCAATCGAGAGTGCAAAATTCTTCAACCATCTCAATCGTAGTACAGTGCATGTGTCTACGTATGAATGTTTATATGTAAATATTAAAATGTTTGTAATAATTGTAAAATTATATTCTAATAAAATGTGATGGTGTAATAAAACTACTAGTGCTCTAACAGCAGATACTTTCTCGTATTAATTGTTACGGTTACGTAATAAAGATAATGGTATTAAGATTTGCATCCTGCTATTGCATCAGTCACCTTATAGTCAGAAATCTCTTGTAAAACCTAACGAAACGAAGCGCGGGAGATTCGTATTTTTTAAAAATGGTTGAGTATTGTCCTGACTACGCCCGGAAACAGACAAGTTCTAAGTTCCAAACCGGTCTCCCGAAATAGGTGGTAGTGCACATAAAGCGTGTGGTGTGTGTAAGGGGAAAGAACGGGACACATTTGAGGAAGGAAAGATCGTGCGTTGTCCGTGGCCCGTTTATTACTGCTATGATATTAGCCTGATATTTATCGAAGAAACCCCTAAAAATTATCGAGCAGAGCAGCCGGCATCTAGAATTCTCCTCGATGCAGCTGCTAATTTCGACGAATATTCCCTAGTGTATAATATTTGGCCTTAGTCGGGATTCAAACCGTCAGAGACACGGCAGTGACATCTGTTGCTGCTCTGAGCCACCTAAGTCGGAATTATTTTATTTAATTTTTTAACAAAATGGAATTTCTTCCAAAAAAATTTGTGTATTTTATTCTTCCAAAGAGTTACAGAAACAATAATAGAAATACTGCTTTAGACAAAGGATTTGAATGTCAATGCTAATGTTACTACGCCTTGGTTTCATTAAGTTTTACAAGATATGGCCGATACACAAGTTCATAGAAATTGCAATATTATTATCCGTATTATGTACCCGCATCAAATAATACGATACAGTATGTACTATTGTAGTTTAGTTTCATCGACTATTTTATTATATCATAATACACATGCAACTACCCGATCGGTAGTGTTCCGTGGTTTCTCCGATCAATATCAGGCAAATGCCGGAACAGTGTTCTATAAACGAACCGCGCGCGATCATTCCCTCCTCTTCCGCGCCCTATCCACTCCCTTTACACACATTTACACTTGTATGCACTACACCACCACACATGACGGGACACAAGTCGCAAGATCAAAGATTGTCCCGGCTGGTGGGGTACCAACCTGGTGGAGATACCTGGACCATGCATGCAAAATATATCCCACAAGTGTAACGGTAACGCTTTACGATATGGACTGGAACACAATAGAAAAATCATCGATTATACTGATCCATTTATTTATCCTGGAAAATCATCGTTATCCTGGTGCATCTCCTGGGCCAGGACAAATGGTATCCATTGTTTCTTAATGTTTCGTACCGAAGCAAACTTCGCAAAAATTGAGCTATCTTCGAAGAACATCGTAAAATCACTGAGCACATCACAAATCATCGAGCACTGAGCGAGTCGATCAGAATTTTTTTTTATTTGTTGCGTCTACCATATTGACGCAACGCGTCTCCAAGGCCCTTAAGGGGCGTTGAGCGCTTTGAGCTGGGGAGTAATCCTCCATTACACTGCGCGCTTATGGAGTAATTCTCCATTATAACTTTCTATCATGTCGCGTCACGTCGCAGTCAGTTGTCAGGCCCGCAAGGTAGCATCTCCGCGTACGCGCCTCCTGCTACGCGCTCCTGCGTCACTACCAAGCGGCCAGAATTGGGAAGGAATAAGGATAGGGGCAGGGTTAATGACACTTCACAAGGGTTGGACTAGCCTTTATGAGCAGCCAAACTCGTTTTGTTGGAACAAATTTCACATGAGATTCGATGGGAATCGAACCCGGACCTCATTGGTGAAAGACCAGCGACTTCGCTATGTGCCACGAGCGTAGCTTAACCGTAACGCATGTTCAGCAATCCAGCGATATCTTTGCTGCACACCAAAATTGCCTCCAAACACCTTCTCGGGCTGGAGAGGAGGGAGAAGGGGGAGGCGTTCACCTATGCCCGCATTCTCTCTAGTTTTTGCACCGGTGAGTCTGCACCTCGTGTTTCGCCGCGACTAATTAGAACGAGCGCTGCAGCTGATCCTGCCCCTGGGGGCGCCGGAGCGCGTTGTTCTCCACTGCCCCCCCCCCCCGCCAGCCCCAACCACATGGGCTAACGAGACGCGCGTTCATTACGATGCCAGCCGCGCCTCTGCTGGCGCCGCGTGTATCGACAACTGCCCCTAAAATGCGCCGCCCTGCAACCCGAAGAGGGACTGGACAACGGCTGCACAAGATGGCATCTATTGAGGTAATTATGCTATAAACACGGATAAGCGACTGATACCTACATTTCAACCACCATAAAAGAATTTAAAACGATTTAATATAAAAAAATCGAATTTTCGAATTAGGTCGGTATTACACACCATGAACGACATAAACGGAATTTTACAATATATTTATTTTTTATTTTATTTAATAGGTAATTATTACATACAAATTAGAAAACTTGATGCTAAGTGGCTAGGCCGAGGGCCTTTAAGCCGTTACAATACCTACATTCTACCGCGTACCTACGTAATACCTATGACTTGTGACTTTTTTTTACTGTTTACTAACTTAACATAACTTGGTGATTAACTTAATTTTTATTAGTTTAATGACTTATTTTTTTCTCTCCAGTCTAGGCTCCGCTCGTACTAACCAGTGTAATTTTACAATATATTGCCACATGACATTAAACAATTGATATATATTCACATGATTAAATGCCACGTCAAATATTTTCTGCAGGAGAACTTATTATATGCTATTACAGATTATATACTACGAGCTACCAAAAACTAAAAGTATTATTTATTTGAATAATGATACTAATGTATAACTTACCATTTGAATCGCGTAATTCTAAAATACTAACCATTCCTTAAAAAAGTACGTACTTAAATCAGCTTCTGAGACAATGGCATCGTTCAAACTGAACCGTTTAAAAAATTATCAGATCACTTACTGCTACTGTATACGTAGCTTCATTAAATGCGCACATTTTTTAAACTGTTGGAGCACATGCAAGAGGTATGAGAGATGTAGCTTTTAGTAGACAATATCTACATATCAAATGAAAGTTATAGCTCATTCGCTGATGATAATAGATCTTCCTTGCTTAGTGTGGCGTCTCCAACGCTTTTGAGAGTTTTCAAAGGTATTTTCATATTTATTAATTTTAGGCGTTTTAAACTAAAGGAATAGGAAAGGAACAAGAATAGCCAGTTGTCCACCAGCCGACCGAGATGTGCCAATGACATCTGGCTTGCCTCAACCGATGGACAGGAAGGGATCCATATAATAACTTCTATATGGTC